>JANHMN010000020.1:5935718-5958089 GCA_030674055.1 Rhabdomys pumilio | reverse complement strand
AGTTGTATAAAAGAATAATTTGGACTCTGCCTACTTAACAATTGACATTCATAATCTGCTGACTGTAAAGAATAGCTATGCTAAATATGGCCACACAATTGGCCAAACTGACTTGTTAGTCTCTGCTGAAAAAAAACACACTCTTCTAAAAGAAGGAATGGACACTAATTTAGCACTACACAAATGATGCTTATTTTATTTTATCATAGTAAAAATGTAGAAAGGTGATACTTCAGCACTCTTTTGAAAGTGGTGATTGGGGCTCGGAGAGTTTAACTAACCTGTCAAACCCCACATTGTCATGCAATCAGAAATTAGAAAGATTTTTCTAAAAGACCAAGTCATCCTCTTTATATTTTTAAAATTAGCCTTTCTGCCAGGGGATTTTGTCCAATGTTTTAATGTTTAATTAAAATTCATAGAAAATGCAGAACCGGGCGATACGAAATTCCAGGTGAGCTGTACTGATCAGTCATCGTGCGTGGATTGGGAAAGGGTGAAGAGAGCTTACGAAGGAGATACAGATCCTCTACTGCTTGATAGTGGGTTACATGATGTATGTGTTTGTCAAAACTCGTCAAAGCATATACTAAAAATATGTGCATTTCACTGTACATAAATTACATTTCCATTTTTAAAGTTTAAAGCCATAAAGGAGAAAAATGAATTAGTCTTGAATCTCAAGTAAAAAATAATAGCACTGCTTGGGAGCTTTTATTAAACCTTAGGGGAAAAAAAAAACCCAAGAATCAAACTCTTCCTTTGCTGGAAGGAAACGAAAAAACAGCATGGAAGATGAGTTTTTGGTCGATGGTCACGTGATGAGCCGTCCCACCTCAGCCATCCCCAGAGAGGGCTGTCAGGACAAGGTGAAGCTGGAAGACAATATTTGGATTCATTATTTCAAAAAGTTCTCAGGATTCTAACCTCTGGATGGTGTGGGTAAGGAGAGAGCATAAATAATAGTCACTCAAGGAAGACCATATTCTGAGGTAATTCAGTCAAAAATCACAAGGATGGATACTAATCTGTGAAACCTATGGATAAAGCAAAATAAAGATGGCGTTTTTTCTTCATGTGCCACACTTTATTTTATGTCTGTTTATTTCTATTTCATGCTACTTGGTGCTTTTAAAAATTAATCTCGTCTTCAGAGTATCCTGGGAGGCAAACGCATAGCTTCCAGTTGAAATGAGGAATAAACTTTACATTAGGATAAGCTACCACAATCTATCTGAAGTCATTTCAAGTGAGCTTCATTCAAAATCTTGTGGACGCTTTAGCCACACTGAACCGGGTGGTCTATTTTTGGTACACAGAGGCTCTTATTTAAGGCGGGAGAAGAAGCAGAAATAAAAATGTCACAGAGCTAGGAGCCTTACGTCATTCCCCAATGGTCCCTCTCTTGAACGACTGCGCTCTCTACCTCTTCCATATCGAGACAATTGAAATTCACACGACCGTGCAAAGATATGCAAAAAATAACTCACACGGATCTCGGAAGATGCTAGCCACAGGAAAGAAACAACGGAAAACAAACAGCAGACTCTTGCTTACCACACCAGCTTCTGACTATAACATATAAACAGTCCCCTGATGTTCTCCTCAGAGGACACATTACACAAAGGGCCTTAAGGAGAAAAGCATTTACTTGGCTGAGAGAAACAGAAAAGTTGTGTGATATGAATCATAGCCTCTAAATGTGTGTGCCACAATGACCAGATGAGGGTCGCATAACTGAGTGTTGCCAAAATGACCAAAAATTAATTTAAAATCAAATAGGCAACCAGCCCAAGAAGCTTCTGTACCACTCAGCCACCTAGAGTCTAGATGTCTCTGTAGCTTTGGTTCCAAACACAGGACAGACACGTAACGCCAACAGTGCTGCCCAGAACACCTTGGCTCAGACACATGTCTACTGCAGTGCTCCACTACACGTATGACACGGGAGCCACTCGGCCATACACGTAGCTAGTAGACAGAACACTTGAAATGTGGCTAACATAAATTTCAAATTTCATTTCATTTTAATTTAATTTAGTTTCATGTTGACTAGCTCCACTAGTAGCTACTGCACTGGACAGTGCAGCCCAAGAACACTGGCAGATAAACTAATAGTTGACACAGTTGACACTGATCTTATGTTCAGAGAAGCCTTGGCGTCTCTGTCGTTTCCCAAAAGGACTTTGGAACATTAGACTTAGATCTCTGTGGCTCTGATAAAGCTATTTGTTGGAGACAGCAGCTATTCCCAGGGGAGAGATTTCAGTCCTGTCTGATGAGAACTTCCCCACAGTAACGAAATGGGCTGTGACGCGTGAAAACATCCTCCCCTTTCCTCCTCTTGACCCAAGAGACTCCAGAGCATGGCCATTACACGCAGTTGATACAGCCTTTCACCTATCTGCAATTCTGAACCACAGAAATAACAAGGTCTCCCAGTGGAACCCCTGAGAAGAAACTAAAATGGGTGTGACAACCTGGCCCCGCTTAGGCAAGAGCACATTAATTACCCTAGCAGCGTCGTGTCCTGTGTGGTCCGTCTCTCCACGCTGTAAGGGCAGAGCACCACAGTCCCCGAGTCTCTACCTTCACAGCCTCTCCTAAATGAAAAGCAGTCCTTCGTGGAAAACACCTCTGCAATCTATGTGTGAAAGTCCCTGCAAGTGAGCAAAGGATTAAGCTTTAATTATGTGCAAGGCCACGGAATTAGCTAGAGAAGGAATGGGGTTCCGTTGAATTGACTAGTCATCCAGCCTGGAGCAGTTACTCACCGCAAATGAGTAATATCCTGAGGCGCCTCGGTGGAAAATGATGCTGTAACCATTTAGCAAGTTCACAGATAAGATCTGTGTTTGCTGCTTCTGTGGGGCGTGTGTGCTTTCCCTATGGGCTGTGAAGCAAGGAAGGACTCTTAGAGGAGCGGAACACTACAGTTCATCGGCTACTGAACAGCCTACGGAAGCGCTGGATGGATGGTAGGGATGGACGGGTAATAGAAGCAGTTGTAACTGGAAATACTGTGGATGGCAGCATGGACAGAGTGAGTGAAAAGTAAGGAAGGAGAGCGAAGGCCCAACCAATGATAAAGGACATGGCAATGGCACCCATGAGAGAGCTCAGCAGGTAAAGACACTGCCACCATGTTTTATGACCTGAGTTCCAACTCTAAGGCGAGAAAACCAATTCCTGCAAGTTGTCTTCTAACCTGCACAAATGTGTGTGTGTGTGTGTGTGTGTGTGTGTGTGTATGTGTGTGTGTGTGTGTAGTCTTTAAATGTAGTCTTTAAATAAAAAGACAGCAAGGAAGAGTAAGGCAGAAGGAGAGCCTGTATGACACAGCCACACAGAGAATCTAACAGCTACTTACCTTGTTGCTATGACAAAATACCCAAGGAGAAGCAACTTAAGGGAAGAAAAGTTTGTTTGGGCTCATGGCTCAAGGGCACATTTTATCAAAGTAGGGAGGGCATGGTGTCAAGAACTTAAAGCAGCTGGTGACATTGTACCCATAGTCAAGAAGCAAGAGAAGGATAAATGCTGGGATTCTGCTTTTTATGTAGTAAAGGACCTGTGGACCCATGGAATGAGGCTTCCCCAGTTGAGAGTAATCTTCTCATCTCAATTAAATTAATCTCACTGACCCTCTCAGAGCTTTGACTCTAGGGTGAGCCCTGGGATTTGTTAACGCTGAAGCAAACTGTCTGGGTTGAAAATCCCCATCAGAGATGCACCTTTGGGCATGTTCAAGAGGGTGTGTCCCTAAAGATTTACCTAAGGAGAGAAGGAGAGAAGACCCACTCTGCATGTAGGAGATATAAATATACCCTACATTATATTTATTAAGAGAGAGGGGCAGACATATTTAGTCTAGCTGCCTGAGAAACAGTTGTGTATATGAGAATGGCTTGCCCAAAACAGTGGCAGCCTCTTTAGAAAAGTAGATAAGGAACAAGGTTTAAATACAGACACACACATGAAAGGGGAAAGACAGGAAAAAACATGGGTGCTTGATCACTGGGGAATTATTACATGAAATGGCTTATTGTGTGGATTAGGCTAATGTTAGTTACAATAACATCTATGCTTCCTACATACATAGACTCTTGAAATGTGTGTGTATGTGTGTGTATTCTATATGTGTATTGTAAATAAGAGAAAGACCCAAACTTTTCCATAAAAACCGTTACTGAGTGCATTACCCTACTCTACACATGTCCTAAACTGGACCAAATATGACCACAGTTTTGGGACATTGGAACAGGCAGTACAGGGCCCTAATCTCCAAGAGGAAGGACACATAAAGGCTATGGCTTATTCTCACCCAGTTCTTTTGCTTGGTTGTGCTATCTTGACCTCAGGGCCTACAGATGAAGGGTGAAATGAGACTAGCATATTGTTACGCTAAGGACACACAGGCCAGACTTTAGTATGACTATCCTGGCTAGTTTTTTACGTGAACTTGAGACAGGCTGGAGTCATCTGGGAAGAGAAAACCTCAATTGAAAAAATGCCCACATCAGAGTGCCTGTAGGTAAGTCTGTAGGGCATTTTCTTGATTGATGATCAACATGGGAAAGGTATGGGAGTGCCTCGCCCACCGTGGGTGGTATATTCCCTGGGCAGGTGAAACTGGATTGAATAAGAAAACAGGCAAGCAAGCCATGGGGAGAAAGCCAGTAAGCAGCATTCTTCCACAGTCTCTGCTTTGGTCCCTGCTTCCAGGTTCCTGACTTGAGTTCTTACCCTTATTTCCCTTCATAATGGATAAGTGGTAAAGTCTCAAAGTTGGCTTTGGTCATGATGTTTCATCGCAGTAATAGAAAGCCTGAGACAGTGCCTGAGGTAATCAGAATGGGTATCAGAGAGGATAAAATGGTTTTATTGTGGAAAACAAACTCTGTGGAAAGGCTTTTTTTTCAGGTTGTAGACTAAAAAACTAGGCTGGGTGTTTAGTGTTTAGTGTTTATCCCAGGAGACTAAGAGGCAGAGGAAGTGAGGTAATGTTCATAGTGCAAGTTTTTCAATGTTGGCAGAAGCCACAGCTCTGCTAGAATGGAGAGACTTTATGGCTGGGCACACAGATGATGGCAGTGAGAGCACATACCTGACATGCACAAGATCCTGGGTTCAACCACAGGTACCATCAAAAGGAAAGACAAGAATGCAGGCAAGACTTCATTGGTCAGTCTTGAGTGATCCAGAAATGTGGTGTTGATGAGCAGAGAATCAGATCAACAGGCCAAGTCCGAGAGTTCAGAAACAGACTACATACTCAAGTTCAAATCGGTTTTGGACAAAGGAGCTGAGGTCATTCAACGTGCTACAACTAAATCCATGGGGAAACATGAACAGGAGATGAATCAGAAGCCTAAATGCAAAGCTTCTGGGAGATCACAGTTGGCTGGGCCTGTTGGTATTTTTGAACCGCTTCCCAGCTGCTAGTCATGCTGCTGGTTCAGACACTAGATTTTCCTTTTCCTTGAGACAATATCTTACTTGTGTCAAACTCTCGATCCTCCTCAAAGCAAGGATATCCGGTAAGAAGCCATATTTTTCATTTTGTCACTACTTTGAAGAAAAGATGTATTAATTTCATCTATCTGAATAACTTGTCTGTATGCACATGTGCACACCATGTGTCTGCATTGAATCCTCTGGGACTGGAGCTACAAACAGCTGTGACTAGAACCTAGGTCCTCTGGAAGAGCAGCCAGTGCTCTTCATCTCTGGGCCATCTCTTCACTCCAGGAAACAGTTCTGGAAGAAGAGGATTGGCCGGGGAATTTTTATTGCATCTTTTTTTGCAATAGTGGCATGCTCCAATTCAAAGAAAAGATAACAATGCATTTAATATGTGCCCTTGCTTATAACTGAGCACGAAGCTAAGATAGTCAAAAACGATTCTCCCTGTGCCTGTTTTATGTTGTGCTTTATGACGAAATAACTCTATTTCCCTGAGTTATAAAATGCCCTCTGCCTTGACACCTTTCTCTTACTGTACATTTTTTCTTGCCATTGCTAACTGACCCTCGCTGTGTTGTGTTTAAGCTGTTCCCCTGCTGTCTGCATTAGGGCCTCCTTAGAGCAACAAATAGACTCCAAACAAATAAGGAAGCATCCAGAAACTTCTTATTCTCTCCTAGGTAGGTGCAGATGTTAGAAAGATTGGAGCCAGACTAGGTCTTGGGAGGCCCCTGAGTCCAAATTCTGAGCCAGTGTTTAGCTGGATGTGATTTAATCAGCACACTCTCCTACCAGTCTTAGCCTCTGTTTCCCCACATGTAGCATTTGTTCTTGTGAAGGTAAACAAGAAAATGTGTAGAAAGTCCTCAGTCCATGGCCTGTGCCACCGTGAGCAACCATGTTAAATATAAGTAGGTCAGTTCGTTGGACCAAATGAATGAATAGTTTTATGTTTTCATAGGCTCCTCCTTAGCCAGAATGAACATTAAACCAGAGAGCAGAGATGGCAGGGCATATGGAGTAGAAAGAGGAGGAAGAATTACTGCAGACATGTAAAGAAACACAGTCCATATTTAGTTTCCGGCAGCCAGTATAGAATGTTTTAAGCACGCAGAGACACGGGGACTGGATTGAACGTGGGCGTATGAGGCAGAAGAGGATTTTCTAAATTCTTCTCACTCATCTTTAACAAATCATAAAGTATGCCTGGAAGGTGACAGCCCACACTGTTACTTGATGCCCAGTAAGGACAGAAAGAGCATATGGTACCCAGAGTCTCAATCTTTCCACAGCTGACTCTGTGGCTGCCAGAAGATGGGTGGAAAAGGTGGTCCCAAGGTGCACGCAACTGACAGAGAAGGAAGGAAGGCTGCTTACTTCCTGTTTGGGGCGGAAAGGGAATCATCTTGCCCACAGATGCCCTCACTAGAGTAGCTGGTGGGTGATCACGTGACTGCTACTTAACTACTTAACTAGAACCAGAAGGAGGAACCATTGATGGAGAAGCATACGTCAAACTCTGGGTATATCTTAAATGTTCTCTTAGAGTCATTGTGCCAGAGAGAGGCAGCAAAGCCTTGTCTAGATCAACCAACACACACAGTACAGGCTCTTGATTCTCACTTATGACCAGGAAAAATGATGAGGCTAAAACAGCTGCTGATCTAATGAGAAGTTTGGGTTCTGACCCTGCAAATCACCACTAGGAAAATAATAGAGGGCCCAGCATATCGGAGTCTATTTCAACCAGGCAATGTGGAAAGAGGCCAAAAATACCAGAAAGAATGTGACTTAGAATTTGAAAACATCAGAAAAAAAAATCAATAAGACAGAAATGGCTCAGTGGAAATAAAAGCCCTGAATTATGATTTAGAAAGCAAGGATTCTTGACTCTTTCAAGACAAAATGTATCAGCTGATGGAGCTAAGTTTTCTGCATCTCAGTCTTCTCGAGTTTTTAATAAGGGAATAGGTTTAAATTATCTAGGCAGAATGGGGCAAAATGGAATTGAGTGTCTTTGTAAAAAGGTGGAAAAGGAAAAGGAGAAGAAGAAAAAATAATAATACATTGAACTTGATTAAATCTAGAACCAAATCTCCAATTAGAACCCAAGAAAGTCCTGGGGGAGATAACAAGGCCAATATCTTGAACCTCAAAAGTGGGTCAGAGGTGAATGTGAGCAGAGCCCAGAGTCAGGAAACGGCTTTGAGACCTTTGAATAAACTCATTGGTCCACTAACCTGCACTACACTGGAATCATTGTTTTTATCTGTCATGGTATCCCCCCTGAGGCCATCAGATATTTGTTCATGTCTCCCCTGGAAAAGTCAGACAGCAGTTATCAAAACGGAGGAACTGACATTTTAAGTGTTAATATTAGTTGGTACAAATTTAAGCTCACACAGTTATTATTTTTAAGACACAAACATTCCCAACCAGGAAATCCTAGTTCCTAAAGCTCGTCAAAGTGAAGCACAAGAAGAGGCACAAACATGTAAGGTGAGTGCTCACCCTGCTTATAATTCCACTCGACATGGATATAGGCCTTCGAGGATGATGTATGGGACCTCTATTAGCCCAGATGGGTTCAGTTCAGGGGCTCCAGGGACCTCAGGTGCAGGACAATTAGTGGTCACCAGAGAGAGGCTCTGAGCCAGTGTCTTCCCAGTTATTTGTCTTACTTCAGTGAGGAATATCAAACATGAACACAGGAGTGTCAAAGCAAAGGCGAATTTATTACAGAGAATTTTTTTAAAGTGAGAAAGTCTCCAGAGGGATGAGTCCCAAGGGAAAGCTACCACTGGACAGTCAGGTCACTAGTAATTTCTATTAAGATTTGTTAATTCTCTGGGCATATGTCAGGCCAAGCCAATGTGAGGCTGACACTGTGTATGTCCCTCTGGCCCAACAGAGGAGATGACTCTGTACTGTTTTCCCAGTGGGAGGGTGGGGGGATGGGTCCTGCCCTACTTGTTTTGTTAGCTGCTGGCCTTGGTACATGTTGCTTTGGCTTATTTTGCTGGCTACTAATCAAACTATATCCTCTTTGTTGCCCAGTTACATGATTGGCTTATTACCATTGCCCGTGCTGCCTGTGAGGAACTTAACTCCTCCCTCAGCAGGATGCACAAGACACGCAATAACTAGCACAGTGCAGCCTCTCTGACACAACCACTCTCCTCACTTCCCTTCCACCACAGTGGACTCCAGCTCATCTTCAAATGGACAGAGCAGGTCTTCACACCTACACAGACTCCTCACACTCACTAGTAAGGTGACTATCCTAGGTTCCCCTCTATTCCTGTGATGAAACACCATGACCAAAGAGCAACTTAGAAGAGGGAGGACTTTCTTTGGCTTACCATTTGAGATTACAGTCCATTATTGTAGAGAAGTTGAGGCAGGAACTTAAAGCATGATATCCACAGTCAGGAGAGAGAGAAATGCACCAATGCTGTCTGCTTACTTTCATCTAGCTTTCTCCTATCTTTACTAATTCAGGAACCCTGACTAGGGAATGGTGACACCCACAGTGAACTTGGTCCTCCTACATCAATTAACAATCAACACAATCCCCTATAGGCATTCCCACAGGGAAAACTAACCTTGACTTTCTGCCTAGCAAGTTGACATTTAAAACTAACTATCAAAGTGTCCGTCCCATCTATCTTGGCCTACCACACCTTTAAGAATTAAGGGATGCTGTTATTTATATAGAAAGCCCTGGACTGTTCTGGGGAAACAGAGATACCCTGCTAACAGATCTTTCCACTCAGCTAAATTCATTTTCTTATAGACCAAAGGAAAAGATCATCCTTTATATATGACCCACCCTTCCCTGAAGATTTATACAAAGGAAATTAAATAAGAAGAGAGTTGGCAAACCAGATAGTCATGGAAGCATACCTGTAATTCCAGCACTCCACATGTGGAGGCAAGAGAATTGCAAGTTCAAGGCTATCTTGGACTACTTGGCAAGTTTTAGGCTAGCCTGGGTTCTGTGCCCAAACTGCTTCAAAAAAATGAATTAATGAATGAGAAATTATAACTGATAGAGTTCTGAAGGAAACTTTAAAACTGGATAAAGTGATATAGTGTCTGGCAAGAGTGGCCAGAAAAAAACTTGCATGAGGAGAGGACATTTGGCTGAATGTCCTCAAGTGTGCCAAGATATGAGGACAGAATAGTCCCTACAGATGATTGGTCTGGGCAGAGCTGATAGGACCTGAGCTGTGGTTGATAGAAGAGACCCTGTGAACTGGAGAATTGGCTGCAGATTCTGAGCAGGGGATAACCGCACATGGATCACAGTTTTACAGTGGTTCCCAACCTTCCTAAAGCTGTGACCCTTTACTACAGTTCCTTGCATTGTGGTGACCCCAACTATAAAAAATATTTTCTTTGCTAATTCATAGCTATAATTTTGCTACTGTTATGAATCATAATGTAAATATTTTTGGAGATAGATGTTTGCTAAAAGGATTGCCTCTCCCAGGTCCTACTGGATAAAAGAAGGTTCCTCTAAGCTGAAGGGGAAAGATGGGATTCCGACAGAAAAATCAGTGAGAAACGAGCCAGACCTGAGTAGATCATGAATACAAGATGTGGCTCTGCCACAGATCAGGACAATGTCCTTGAGACCCCAGCAAGTGGCTGGTATAACTGGTGGTATGTCTGCCTGGGGCGTGTCTAGGTTTCCACCCATATAATGTATTGAGGATACTGAAGCTACATTCAGCTTATCCAGGCAAAGTCACGTGGACCAAGTACATCAATTCATACATAGGCCACCTGTGTACCACTGCTAAGTGCTTCCAAAACACAGATGCAGGGATAGATGAAAGTAGATGCTGGGAAGTGAGGCTCCTGAACTGAAGTGAGTATCTCACGATCTCTCTGCTTATGTTAGATGATGCATCTCTAAGGACGGCATTCACTTTAGAACAAAAATGTCATTACCTCTTATAATCTGTACAGGATGGCCTTAGAGACTGAATGTTTGTATTCCCCCTCCCCCCAGAAATTCATAAGTTGAAATGCCACCAATAACACAATGGTTGAGGGATGGGGCTTTGGGGAAGTAATTAGATGTCACCTGAGCCCCCAGAACTATGCAATAATTTGTTGCTGTTTCAAAGGCACCCAATCTGCAGGGTTTTGTTACAGTTTCCTGGACAGACTGAGATACTGAATGACTGGCTCTATTTTTTTTTCAGGGCAATTAACTAGAAGAATGGTATTTAAAGAATATGGCACACAAGGGCCTCCAGGCATCTTAACACAAAACTTCTCACAATGTTCCATATGATTAAAATCCTTCATTGGGAAGCTCTGCCTTTCAGAGCTCAACAAGGAAGTCACAAGTGACCTGGAAAATGGATCCCAGGCTAAGCCACACTTTGAACTGCCAGAAGAGAGACGCATGGAAACAGGAGTGTGTCAGCCAGGGTGACCAAAGGCTCTTAGCTGGTGTGAACCAGCACTGCGGTTCCTGAATGTTCTCCTGAGAAAAGACTACTTTGACCTATGATGGTGATGACCTACTCCTCGCACTATTCCTTTACCCTAGTGGGGAACTGGGTTTTTCTCTTTATATAATTTGCTCTTTCTATGTCACTAAATGCCTTGTAATGGTGCACTTGTTGGATCTCTTATAGGCAAGATGCTAGGAGCCAAAAGATAATTAGCTCAGCTTTCCAGGTATGTAGAAAAGAACGTGGGCTATGGACTGTTCATTAGAAATATTGCCCAACTTCTCCCGTCTCCATAAAATTTGCTGCAGCTGTGTGCGTGTGAGTGTGCGTGCGTGATTCATGCATGTGCAGGTATTCAGGCAAGTGTATGCATGTACACACGAAGGCCAGAAGTTGACGTTGCTGTCTTTCTCAATCGTTCTCCTTGTTGGAGTGTCCACCATGGAGTGTCTCACTGACTCAGCTGGACTAGCTTTCAGCCAAACCCAGAGTCCCTCCTCTCTCCACTTCCCCAGAGTTTGGATTCCAGGCATATGCTGCTTTACCCAACTTTTGTATGGGTGACAGGGGTCCTGACTCATGTATATACAGCATACATTTTATCTACTGAGCTCTCTCCCCAGCCTGAAGAAATCCACATCTTAAAGAAAACTCTGTGCAACTGGCCATAAACTCAACAGTTCACAAGCAGACACTTTCTTCCTAGAGTCCAGGAGGTTGAAAGTCTGGCCTCTGGGCACCAACAGATTCCACGCCTGCTAAGGCCTTTTCTAGGATGTCACAGTCAGTGGTGGGAGAGCCACCTGTGTGTTCTTCCCTATTGGTTGCCCCTGTTCACAATGCCTCTGCCCTCAAAGGCCCTGCCTGCAAATACCATTCCATCGCGAGTCAGAGTTCAACACATGAACTTTGGGAGTAAGTAAGCACCCAGGCAGAAACAATAGAGAATCAACAAATGCTCATGAGCTGTCCTCTCAGTCAGGCATATTGATGATCTCTGAGGATGTAAAGGAGTTTGAGACATAAGGGAACGGTAACCTGCCAAAGAGGAGAGGGCAAGTCTTACATTGACCACATACATACATACATACATACATACATACATACATACATAAGTGTGTGTGTGTGTGTGTGTGTGTGTGTGTGTGTGTGTGTGTGTTCTCCAAATTGTGCTCAGCGGGAAATTTGTTAGAAATGAAAATTCATAGTCCCCACCCAAACCCTCCTAAGTCACACATGGCTGGAGGAACTGGCTGCCATCACATCCATGTGGTTCTGGTACACATAGGTACTTGTAAACGAATAGATTAACAAACCATTCCTTCCTCTAGCATAGATAGAAAGAAGCAGGAAAAAGAATGGAAGGAGGACTGGACTGGGGTTGGAAGTGCTGTAGTTTGTACCAAAGCACAGCTGAGATGAGAAGAGAAGGCAGGAAGGGGGAAGGGAGGAAAGAGGATGCTGGCTCCAGGCCACCTCTGGGGAAGATGGCCTGTCTCAAAGACCAAGAATTAACTGTGTGTTTCTCTTTGTCTCCAAGGGTCCAGTTCAATCGGCCATCTTCTCACTATGGGTCTAGGATTCTCTTCCAGAACCCACGCTGTGACAAATTGAAAACTACAGTTATTAAACACCTGCTTGTTCATCACTGTGGACTTAAGGATGGTCACAGAGGTCACATCTTAGCATATGGTCTGTCTCCTCTCCGCTGAGGCTGTTGGCACCCTGGCTACCACAGTAGAGTGTGTGCCGCGTCAGCACCAGCGTGAGGATTTACCCAGCACTACGTGGTGCCAGCCAGTTCATCTGAGGTTTCTGGCAGAGAGGGGCCTCAAGGGATTCTGGAGAAGGCAGACGTCTTTGGAACTTAAAGTTACAAGTAAAAGAAGGACCTAGATACCTGCAAAGTTTCCCTAATCAAAGCCTATTGTTGATGAATAACCTAGATCAACCGGGTTGTTTCTGTCTTTGCTTCTTGGGATGGTTGCTCTTCATTGACAGGCACAAACCTTCCATTTAACTCTTCTACTATTATCCCTACTGTCCCAGTGCTACCCCTAGGTACGTACCCTGGCAACAGGGGTCACACAAAGTCCTTCCCAAATGCCCATGGCAGCACAGTTCACAACAGCCCAAGCTGGGAACAATACAAATATCCACCTGTGCACGCTAGTTTGTGTTTTGGTTTTGTTTTGTTTGTCAACTTGACAAAAGCTAAGACAAAGAAAACCTCCATCCAGTTGACCTAAAAACATGTCTGTAGTGTATTTTCTTGTTTAATGATTGATAGGGGAGGACCACACCCACTGTGGCAGTGCCATCCAGGGAAGGTGGTCCTAGGTTGAATAAGAAAGCAGGCTGAGGAAGCCATGGGGAGCAAGCCAGTAAACAGCACCCCTCCATGTTCTACCCCAGCTCCTGCTTCCGGGTTCCTGTCTGAAGCTCCTGTCCTGCCCTGACTTCTGGTCATGCTGCACTCTAAACTGTAAGGTGAAATAAACTCTTTCATCACTAAGTTGCTTTTTTTCTTCATGGTATTTATCAAAGCAGTAGAAAGGTAACTAAGGGACTGGAGAAATGGCCCAGTGGTTAAAAGCACCGAATGCTGTTCAGTTTCCGGCAACTACATGGTGGCTCACAACCATCTATAACTCCCGTGGCAGGGAAGTTGATGCCCTCCTCTGGCTTTGATGTGCCAGGCATACATGTGGTGCAGAAATACATGCAGGCAAGATGTCTATGCACATAAAATACTGTTTTAACAAGAAGAGTGGCTAATACTCCATCAGTGATAAATGTTAAACAAATTATTTTATGTGAGATAGTCCAGATGGAAAGTGGAATGTTCTTCAGAAATAAAAAAGAATAAATTATACATAATATGGATGAACCCCCAAAACATAATGCTATCTCTACAAGGGTAACAGAAAAGGACTAAATGTTATATGATTCCATGTCTATGAATATCTAAAATAAGTCATTCCATAAAAATTTATGGATACAGAAAAAAGACTCATGGATGATAGGACTTGGATAAATGGATATGATGTGACCAGGGGTATGAAGTTTCTTTGAGGATGATGTAATGTTCTGAAGTTGACTGTAGTGGCAATGCATATATCTGTATATTCACTGGAGCCCAGTCAATTACACAGCTTTAGTGGATAAGTTTTACAGTCTGCTAGCTATATTCCAATCCTTTAGTTAATTTTTCTCAGGGCTCTGACTATACATCTGACAAATGCAATTGGCTAACAGTCTTAGTGGATACAGCCCATCATGACAGAGAAGACCCTGCAGCTAAAGCATCCAGGTGGCTGGTCTCATTGTATCCACAGTGAGGAAGCAGAGAGAGATGCATGATGGCACCCCACCTATATTCTTCTTCTAGTCCATGGGATGGCCACACCCATGTTCATGTCAGGTCTTCTTGAATAAACTTCTCTGAAAATACTCCCACAAATAGGCCTGGCAGTTTGTCTCCTAGGTGTCTGTAAATCCTGTCAAGTTGACTATCAAGGTCAACTGTCATACTCAACAAAACTATTAACAAACGCCAAAGCCAGAACTTTCCCTTCTGTTGCACATCTCCCTAGTTATGGCCTATGACCATCATTAAGACACTGGATGCGCTATGACTGTTGTCGTTGGGAATTTTAAACAATTCTACCGCAATCATCATTTCAATACTCAAGAAACTTGGACCCAATGTATATTACCCAGTAGATAATTGTGTTTTGTTTTTATTCAAATTCAACCTTCTAGCAAATGTTAGAAGCTGACTCACATTTTGTGATTATAGTAAAAAATGACTATTGCCAGTTAATGGCACATTACAATTTGAGCATAAATCATAACATCTATGGAATGAGTAATTTTTTTTCAATTTTTCCTTTAATTCTTGATTTCATTAAACATGAATTATAAAAGTCAATGTGAATGTTTCTTTAGGAAGAGGGGAGTGGGAAAGAAACTCCATCCCTTTTAAAGGTCATTTTTAAATCACACACACACACACACACACACACACACACACACACACACACACAAACTTTGAAACCCTGGGCTAAATTATGCATGTGAAAAGAAACAATATAAAAAGTCAATTTCTGCAAGACTACATTGATGAGGCTTAATCACCATCATAAGTCAGGATTTACAGAGCACAAGGAGAATCGGCAGCAACTGCCTACTCTCTTTGCTCGGGCTTTGGGTAGGCCAAACACCTTCACTGTGAAAGGTTTGGGTAGGCCAAAGACCTTCACTGTGAAAGGTTCCATGACTAGTTTTCCCTTAATCAAATCAGAAATGCAAATTCCCTTCCCTGATAGCACAGAGCCAGAGGCTATGATCTTCATTATAGACAAGACTATGGATGCATGCATGAGAACATTCTATAAATCTGGGCCAAATAGTATTTTAAGACATCAAGAGCTGGTAAGAATTTGTATTATATTTAACTGCACATTACAGTAAAATAAAATTGCTAAGAAGTGAGGGCATAAATAGTCGATTCCTGTTAGTTTATCATAGCCTGGCCCATTGGGCTGCCCAGAAGTTACGTCTTCAGAGATGTTCTTTGCATAATTTGAATATTTGAGGAGATGAAAGGCTACATCAAGAAGATAATATTTGGGACAGGAGAGATAGCTCAGTCTATATGATGCTTGCCATCCAATGACCTGGGTTTAATCCCCCCCTCCTCCCAGCATTCATGAAAACAGCCTGTCAAGAGGGCACCAGTCTGTAATTTTATTTGTGGGGAGGCAGAGCAGGATTCTGGGGATGCACTAAGCATCTAGTCTAGCAGCCAGTGAGCTCCAAGTTCAGGAAAAGACCCTACCTCAAAAATAAACTGGGGAGTGACTGAAGAAAATATACAATGTTGACTTCTAGCCCCCACACTTGCACATACACAAGCACATACAAGCACATACAAAAGCTTGAAAATAGAGACAGTAGTCTCATAGAAACATAAGCAGGCAAAAAAAAAAAAAATTAATGTAACTTCAAGACCATATCCCAAGGGAGTTCCAGGGATAGCAGACAAATTCAAGAAGAAATAGTTAAAGAATCAGATATAACTACCTAACACACCTTGGCTACCATGAAGAGGCCTGAGAACACCAAATGATAGAAAGGATATGGAGACATGAGAAACTAAACTTCCCACTTTAGGACACTGACAATTTCTATAAAGCTAAATACACATTATCTATACTGTGGCCCAGTAATCCCAGTCATAGGCATCTATCCAAAAGACTGAAGACACATATTCATACAAAGACTAATATAAAACTGGGTGCATTGTGTAATATTCCCATGGCAGAAGTGATCTTCTGCAAGGACATGATTCAACCCGTGAGGGGTCTGCCTTCACAAGCTAATCACATCCTCAACGGCCCACATCCTAATTCCAGTGTGCTGGGTGTCAGGAGTCTAAGAATATATAATATTCTTTTCTTATATAAATAAAATTATGTAAGAATATATAATTTTCAGAAAGAAACAGCACCTTTGCGTCGAACTTTCTGCAACGCTGATGAACTGATTAGGTCCCCAGCCTCTTTTGATCTGGAACTGTAACATTGATTTTCCTGAGTTTCTAGGTTACCTGCTACAGATCTTTGAACTCATTGTCAGCCTCTGTAAGCCTGTGTGTGTGTGTGTGTGTGTGTGCAGGCACATTGGTGAAGGTCAAAGGTCAGTCCTTGCCTTCCCCCTTGTTTCAGAGGCTCTCTTGTTACTTGTTTCTGCATACATTTGCTGGACCTTGGGCTTTCCCAGAAATTCTCCTGTCTCTGCCTCCTATCTCCCATGGGGGCACTCTGGGATTTACAGATGTGTGAAACTGCTGTATCTGGCTTTTTCATGGGTTCTGCAGATCTGAACTCGGGTCATCACAAACTTGCATGGCAAGCACTTTACCTACCAAGGCATTGGTACAGCCTGAGCCAATTCTTTTTAATGACTCTATATACCCCATATTTGGTGATATTTCTATGGAGAACTCTCACTAGTACTGAGTTGGTAGTAAGGCAGTGAACCCAGGACAGGAAAAGTGGCCCTGGGGTAATCCTTCCTGGGTTATGTGGACTTCCTGGTCCAGAGCAGTGATGGAGTCACCTGAGGTTTCCAAGATTACCTTCCGTAGTAATTGGATCTTAGATTCTGATTCATCTTTAATTTATACTCCAACCATTTAATGATTTTTATTTCCCATAGACCCATCTCTTAAAAATCTGACAATTCTGGATAAGTTTTTCAAAAGCAACTCCAGAGTCACTTCTACTAAAAGCTTTTCATAGACAATTCCTAGGCTTGTCCTAGGAAATTTCTTTTGTCTGTTCATCACAAGGCCAATTGTCTATGTTAATAAAAACAAAATTACATTGGATTGTTTGTTTCTTTTTTTCTCTCTAAAGTGTTGTCCTAGCAACAGAGAGAACTGGACCACAAGTCAGCTGCTTGACTCCTGTCCACGCTGCTGGACTGTCATGAAGTGGCACACTATAGAGTGCCACCTACTCTGCCATGTAGATTTCTCTCAATCTCTAGTCATTGGGGCTTTTGATGAGGGGGCTCCATGGCACTTCCAAGGACAGCCATCTAAGAGCTGGGGAGTAGGGACCATCGTGCCAGTGGTGATTTAGGGATGAGAGAAGGGGATCCAGCGCCATATAAACAAAGAAGTGAATATTGTTAACAATATTCACTAACACAGCTTATCCTGGAATGGAACTGTAGAGACAATCTCTTGTGCAATGTGTGTAAGTATTCACTTGTCAATAAAAAGCTGATCGGCCAGTGAGCTCAGGCAGGATTAGAAGGTGGGACACCTGGCAGAGAGAGTTGGGATTCTGGGATATAGGTGACAGGATTCACCCCTAAATGCTGGAGAAAAAAGGTCTCGTGAAACTGAAGGAGAGGTAACTAGCCATGTGACATGACTTAAACTAGTTTAAACTGGTTGAGTCATGGGCTAGTGGAAAGGAACCAAAGGTATTGGCCTAGGCATTTATTCATAATAATTCTGTCTCAGAGTCATTATTTCAGGGAACTTGGGTGTGGGCGAAAATCATAGAGTATCTTTTATTTCCCTGTGGTTCATCTGAGGCTCAGAGTTTAGTAACTTGTTCAAGGTCATTTTCTAGTGTTTTATTTAAACCGTGCAGCACAGCATCTTTTATATCTAACTTATTTCATTCAGCATTATTTTAAGATCTATTCATGTTGTCGACATATATACTGAGTAATTTTGTGTAAGGAATGGCCCACTGCATTGGGTATCCCACAGCTTGCTACCAATTCACATAGTCATGTACATTTGGGTGATTTACAGTTTGGACTTATTATAGCTAAAGCTGCTGTAGCTAGCCATGTGTACAAAAGGATGTACAGCTTTTATTTTGTTCTGCGTTTTGCTATACTGTGTGTAGTCTGTGTTGTGTGTGCATATTTATATATGTGCATGTGGAGGCCAGAGATCGATGTCGGGTGTCTTCAATTCATCTCCACCTTACATTTTAAGATAGGATCTCTCATTGAGCCTGTAGCTCTCTGATTCAGCAAAGCTTTTAGGTAGGCCATGCTAAGAGCTGCCTTCATCAAAAGCCCCTAGTAGCTAGAGACAGAGAGAACTCACATTCAGCAAGGGTGGACTGTGGTCCATAATGTGTCACTTCATGGCAACTCTAGGGCACAGACAGGGAGCCAAGCAGCCGACCTGCGATCTACTTCTCTCCTGTTGCTAGGACAACACTCTCAAGAGAACAGAGAAACAAACAATTTGATTTAATTTCCTTATAAACATATCAGTAACTGACCTTGTGGTGAATAGACTAATGAGATTTCCTAGGAGAACCCCCACCCAAGGATCCCACTGAGCCCAGGGATCCATCTGTCTTTGCCTCCTCAATTCTGGGATTACAGATTCAAACTGCCATGCCTAGTGCTTGGGGGTCCAAACTCAAGTCCTTACGCTTGCATGGCAAGCAGTTTTCTGAGTCATCTTCCCCATCCAAGGAGGTAGATACCCTTGATTTGAGGAACAAGTACCTAACAGTGAAGATGGGTGGTGTTTTTAAAGAAGAATGTCCATGACAGATGTTGCCTGTCCAGTTCCTGATGTTAGCATTAGAAAATACTATGATACATATTCCCAGTTCACTTGGGTATTTGATCCAGTGCTTTGTCTTGTGTTTTGTTTTTTGTTGTTGTTTGTTTGTTTGGAAAGTCAACCTTGCTTTGTCATAAGACTGGTATTACCGCTAATATCTTCCTGTCTTAGCCTCTCTTGCAGCTATGACATGCAGGCCTGGGCCACCATGCCCTGCTGGTGTTATTCTTAAGAAATAAACTAATAGTCAAAAAACAATATTCAAAGTCAGAAGACCGTGTCAAGCTCTGACACACAAGTGTACAGTTTAGATGTATTTTTTTTTCTTCTTATCGTAGTATCTGCCTGTACTGGGGCAGTGTAGGCCTCGGGCAGAAAGTAGCCCTCTTACACTCTGAGTTAACTCACTCATCACCAATCTGGAAGTTTCATCAGGAGCTTTTCCTTCAATGCAAAACAAGATAGAAACCAAAGACCTACAACTAGCTAAGCATCCAGTGTCCCTAATTATCCACTAATCTCTACCGTAAACTCCAAGGAGATAGGATCAAAGAGAGGTGACACTCCTTGCTCTCTAGCAGGTCCAATCTACGTCCCAAACAACATACAGATTAAGATCCTTTAAAACAATGGTGAGCACTATCTGGACAGAAATAAATAACAGGAGAATGTTCATGCTTGATGGAATGTATGATGGAAACTCATAAAGAGGAGAAAGAATTACAGAACTGCCCGGGAGGAGGTCCTAGGGATGGTTTGTGTTGCTTTTTGTTTGTGTATGTGTGTTTGTCTTTGTTTTTTAATTAAATTATCAATAATTTACACTTATGTCTTAAGAGGGGGCACAGTGAACTAACCTCGGCCGTCTAAACTTAAGGTAGGCAAAAATAAAAAATCTTTTTTTTTGTTTTTTTGTTTTTTGGTTTTTGGTTTTTGTTTTATGAGACAAGGTTTCTCTGTATAGCCTTGGCTGTCCTGGAACTCACTCTGTAGACCAGGCTGGCCTCGACTCAGAAATCCGCCTGCCTCTGCCTCCCAAGTGCTGGGATTAAAGGCCTGTACCACCATTGCCCAGCAAAATAAAAAATCTTAAGACAAGGTGGGTTCACACAGAATTGGGAATGAGGCAGGCAGGCTCGTAGACATTTCAGGGGGCATTGTGAATGCACCCAGAGTAAGATGCTGAGAAATGAATCAGCGAAGTGCTTCAAGCAAGCGAGTAAGGACTTCCTGGTTTGGTTTGGTTTTCTTCTCGGAATTTAACTTTTAAAAAAAAATGGATCAAAATTCATTAATTGTCTTGGTGCCAGGAGCATGTGAACTGTTTCTTTATCCCGGGATTACTTGAGTAGTAGAGACTTCCCAGTTAAATCCTCAGTGAAAAATGCTAAAGGAACCCTCCACCCGCTAGAAGGAAATGTCAAATAAATTCACCGGAAGAACAAACAGTCTAATCAATAAACCGACAAATGAGCTGAACAGACAGTTCTCAAATGAAGAACAAACGACCAATAAATACGTGAAAACGTGTTTGACATCCTTAGCCACGAGGGAGCACAAATCAATAGGACATTGAGATTCTATCTCAAGTCAGAACATCTGTCACCCAGAAAACAGGAGAACAGTACACATTCATGAGAACCAGAGGCCAGGAGAGGAACCCTTACACCCTGCTGGTGGGGATGTAAACCAGTACATCCACTATGGGAACCAGTACAGAAGCTCCACAAAACGTGAATAAAACATGATCTAAGTATATCATCCTGGATGTGCGATATCAAGCATGTCTCAGACACCTGCATACGCACAGCTATCACTATGTGATTTGCAATAGCCAAGTCATACAGCCAGCCTATGGCAGCCTGTGCAGAGAGGGATGGAGGGTTTGTCCACTGTTATAGATTCCATCTGAGTTACCTACTCCCCCAAAGTCCATGGGTTAAGGACTTGGTTAAGGACTAGCCTGTGGTATCATTGAGAGATGGGGCACACTGGATTTAAAGACCTTGAGGTTCTATGGAGGGCTCCCTTCCTCTTGAGGGCTACTGCCAAATCTGTCCAGAGACATTCTAACTCCCTCACAATCCTGAGGCAGAACCCCACCTTGAACGTAGTTTGGTTCTTTGGTGTCAGTCTAAGGCTGGCTTTCTTCCTTGAAGTTTCCCTAACCCAGTGAGTACTATGTTAGTCAGCTTCTGTCACTGTGAGAGAAAAAAAATGAGGCAGAGAAGCAGACAGACTCCATCTTAACAGGTCAAGATAGCTTTATTGGAACCAACCTTTCTGTAGGATGAAGGTTGAATGGATTTAGCAGAGCTGAGGGACATGCATATACACGTAGGTAACTACCAAGACATTGTAGCTATTTTATGTGTGGTGTGGTGTGGGGTGTGTGTGTGTGTGTGTGTGTGTGTGTGTGTGTATGTGTGTGTGTGTGTGTGTTGCAGGGTGGGGTTGTTTTTAATATCACGGCATATAGTTTCTGCAGATGGATCAAGACAGTCAGGCTAGGAAGCCATTTCTTATGCTAGTGGCTATTACCCAGAACAACCTGACTCGATTCCTCGAGACCTGAGGCTATTACCCAACATTCCACACTGCATTTCTCTTCTTCACAGTACTGGGGGGTTGTACCAAGAGCTATTGCATATTGGGAAAGTGCCTCCCCATGGAGTCTTATCCTCAGCCCACTTTCCCCCACTAAGATCTAATCAGTTCTCTCCATCTCTTCAAGGACGCCACATAACACAAGTCCTGCTTTGTGGGGATTCAGAAGTGTAATCTCTCCACCAACCATTCTTGCCTCTTAGAGTCTGTTTTCTACCTTAAACTCAGGGCATCTTCCAAAAAATGCAGACGGTGCCAAATCATGGCAAGGCCAAACCCTTTGAGGCCTCCCTTGCTATGAGGATGGAGAGAATTCCTTACCTTAGTTCACAGAGCCTGGAATACTCCAGTCCCGCCCCCGCTCCAGGCTCCTAGTCCCACTCTGTCCGTCCTGTCCTTCAGCAATCTGTGCTATTGTGTTCTCATAAATCCTCTGCACTCAGCTAAACTCCATCTGGCTGAGAGTGCCTTTCCATTTAGGAATCCTGTCTCAGCCTTTCTGACCTCTGCGAAGGCACAGCTCCTTCCTCTCAGGATAGTGCTTTCTGTTGGCCCACTCTGGGCCAACAGTTGTGATTATACAGGGGTATGCATGGTTTGCTTTTTGTATTAGTTAATGTATTGGCATGACAAAATACCTGACATAGCAACTGAAGGAAGGAAGGAAGGAAGGAAGGAAGGAAGGAAGGAAGGAAGGAAGGAAGG
>JANHMN010000020.1:5875284-5935708 GCA_030674055.1 Rhabdomys pumilio | reverse complement strand
AGGAAGGAAGGAAGGAAGGAAGGAAGGAAGGAAGGAAGGAAGGAAGGGAGAAAGGGAGGGAGAGAGGGAGGGAAGGAGGAAGGAAGGAAGGAAGGAAGGGATTATTTGGATTAAGTTTAAGAAGAGATATAATCCATCATAGTGAAGACAGGAAGTAAGGCCAGGATGGCAAACTTCAACCTCCCTTCCCCAGCTCATCTCTGCCAATGAAGTTTCACCTCTCAATAGTTCCATGACCCCTGACCACCATTGCCTCAGCTCCAAGTCTACCCTGCAAGATGACATCTAAACTGTGGATTTTCCTCCAAGGGACAAGTTCCTCTGGATTCCGCCAGGGTTGCAGCGATTTCTTCTTCCAATAGAAGAAGAAATTCTAATTTCTTGGGGTTCATTCTTTCAATAGTCTGATAGGGAAATCTCCCTTTAGAATACATCCATCCCTGCCGGACAGGAGGGTTTTTAAAGCCACGGCACTTTTATGACTCTTGCTGCTCCTACTTAGACCCCACCGGTACTAGGTGAGACTCTCTCTGCTATCACCGGAAATTCAGCTCTCCACGGGCCGGAAACAGGCCAAGCGCTGCAGCAAATCAGATGGATGGCAGAGCCATAGTCAGCTCCGCCTTCCCGTGTCTGGCCTCTTTTCTGAAGGACTGGGCTAAAGCAAACCCCATGGTTCATTTGGCCATGAAGTGCTGGTGTAGATTGGGAGGGTCTTGGCAGGCAACCTAAACTTGGCTGCAGCAGGCTAAGGTCCTGGGGAGAATCAGTCAGGAGAGAAGGCTCTGCCCACTGTGTAGGGGATTCATTCTTTCCCTCTCTGAAATATCTGGACGATCTTAAAAGCTGAACATTTTGAGATTCTTAGAATGCAAACACTTTGAAACCTAGGATAATAGAGAAAATTTCTTAAATTAGTTGTTATCGTTATAGGTGAAAGATAAGAAAAACAAAAGATATTTGAAAGACTTTGTGGGATGGGGAGAGGAGGTTAAGAGAGTGAGGACCAGTCAAGTTCAATCATGATGAATCCTATTATTTTGTACACTAACCAAAAATTAAAGTATTTTAAGCATATATATATATAGATAGATATATATATATATAGAGAGAGAGAGAGACTAGACTAGACTAGACTCTCCCCTTTAGAAAATTCTATATTAACTACTCAAAAAGATAGAACATGAGAGAACCACGTGTTCTGGCTTCTGGAGTTTGGCTAAGTTCATGTTTCAGACCAAACCTACTTCTATCAAAGCTCCCAAATTAAATGTGCAACTTTCAGGTAGCCCACAAAAAATATTTCTACTATCCTTTAGTCTACTTTGCTTGTATGTATGTATGTATGTATGTATGTATGTATGTATGTATGTATATGTATGTGGTACATATATATGCAATATATGTACACACGTGTGTGGATGGATGTCTGTGCCTGTATGCCTGGAGACCAGAAGAGGATATCAGGTGTCCTGCTCTGTCATGCTCTACTTCACTCCTGAGTTGAGATCTGACACTTAACCTGAAGGTAGGTTGGCATCTTGAAAGCACCAGCAATAATCCTGCCTCCACCAATAAGAGCACCAAAGTAAGAAGATTGTGTAGTCATGTCCACCTTCTTAGGGGGATGCTGGGAATCTGGATACTGGTCCCCATGACTACACAATAATGCTCTTACTCACAGAGCACCTCCCCAGTCATCTATGCTACTGTTGAAGTCCATCTTCACTTATTTGTTTTTACAAATTTCAAAAGACCTTAGACCAAAGTATTAAAACTATTAAAAAAAAAAAAAAGACATGATTTATAGACAACAGTCACTGATCATGCATGGTCATCCTCAAAGCTTAATAGATATTTATTATACAAGAAAACTCATTTCATGAATAGTTGCTATGCTTAAGTCTCTGTTGAAGCCTTACTTCGTGGATTCTATATCCTACTGTTAGGCAGCTACAGTAATGGCTTACATGTTTGAAGCCATTAGGGATGGGCCCTCCCTTGTCGTCCACTGTGGACTCCACTTCTTGCTTTCCTGGTAACATAAGAAAAGCAAACATTAAAACCGTCCCTCCTAGGGATTTAGAGCACCCTCTAAGAAGGCAGGGATACTAGGGTTCTACTGAGGCCAGTTAAGGGAAAGATACTTCCTCCTGGCTAAAGAGTAGATCAACTTCTGGACTTCTGGTCCTGGGTAGAAACAGGACATTTTGATCTATCTCAAAGATGAGACCATTTTACACTACTATCTCCTCCCTTATGAGTTAATCCAACTGGGTCTGTCAATCACCTGGCTAGAAGACCATTCCTCAGAAAATTTGATTTACCAGAAAACAAACTAAGGGGCTGGGAGGAATAATTATTCCCTTAATGAGAAAATGTACTTATCCTTTGAGAGCCCATCTTCTGAGGCAGTTCCTACAGAACTCCTCTTCCCTCTCTTTCCCTCCTGCTCTCTCTTTCTCCCTCTCTCTCTCTTTCTCTCTCTCAGTTTTTCCCTCCTTTCTCTCTTGTCCTCTCTCTCTCTCCCTTTCCCTCTCCTCCCCCTCCCTCTCTCCCCAACCTTTGCTGCCTAAATACACTTCCCCTGACTCTGGTCTTCACAGTTGATTCTGGGATTACTGAGGCTACAGCAGTAACTAAACAGTCTGAGTTTGTAAAGTAAACTCCCTAGGTGTCCAAATTTCAAGAAGATGACATATGTCAAGGAGCTTAGAGACCTTGGGCATCAAAGGGCGGAAGCACATCCCAGCCCATGCAGTGAACACCTGAGGTAACATCCCTCCCCACCTCTGTCACACCCTCTAGATTCTTTCCTCTCTTTCCCACAGCACAAGACATTCCCTTCTTTGTTCACTTCTAATTCCTTAAAATGTGTTTCTTTATTTTTCATATCTCTCTGGCACACACACACAAAAAAAAATCTGTGGTCCCAAGGGATGATCTTTGTGTCTGTTGCATCTGAGACCTCCAACCGACTACAGCTCTGTAAAACAGCTATTTCTGTTCTGCTCATGTTCCTGTTCTATTGTTTTTTAAAAAAAAAAATAACTCTAGGGGCTAGAGAGGTGGCTCAGCGGTTAAGAACACTGGCTGCTCTTCCAGAGGTCCTGAGTTCAATTCCCAGCAACCACATGGTGGCTCACAACCCTCTGTAATGGGATCCGATGCCCTCTCCTGGTGTATCCGTAGACAGCTACAGTATACTCATATTCAGAAAATAAATATATCTTTAAAAAGTTTTAAAAATAAAAATAAAATGAAAAAAATGACAAAAATATGAAAACTTCAAAGTATCAGAGAAATTGCTCAAGTTCATCATATCCACTCAGAGAAACAGCCTTGCTTAAACAAAAGATTGGTCTGAAATGGAACAGTTACCATGGAATAAGCTAAATTGTTGATTGTTGGTTGATTCTTAGCATCGTGGCTGAGGACTTGGTTTTCCAATCCAAACATGCACGGTGAGCTACAATAAGGACAGAGAAGGAAATAACTACAGAATGACATATGAGTTAATCCAACTGATATTCTGCTTTTTCTTGCTCATCTAATTATAATTCAAAAGCTCAAAAATACCAATTAATAGTTTCTATGGACACGTTTCAACTCGGTCTCTGAATAGTGTTCTGGAAACGTGTGGATTGATTGATTCCTGTGAAATGATCTCCCCTGGCTGCTAAATTTCAGGTATTACAAGCCTAAAATATGAAAGAGGGTCTAAGGAGTTTGCTCAGTAAGGTGCCTTCTGTGTAAGCACTGGGATCTGGGTTCGGGTCCTCAGGATCCACATAAAAGACAAGTGGGACACAGGGACAAAATTTGCCAGTCAGGAGAATAAAATCTCTCTGGCTTGAATGGAGACCTGACATTTCAATTGGGCTGGTTCCGTTACCTGGCCCAAAGATGGCTTTCTTGGAAAGCAGGCTCACCGTAATCCCTGCTAAAGAGGGAGGCAGACTAAATAGTCCTTTGATGAGCTATTATTCTTTTCCTCCCAGAATCCTCACCTCTAGTGCAATAGCCTACTGGGCCTTGGGCTAGAGCAATGCAACCATCATGTAGCTTGTAAGTCTGACTGCTCTTCTGTGTTGTTCAGAAAAACATAACTTCTCCTCCTCCTCCTCCTCCCCTTCCTCCTCCCACTCATCCTTCCTCTCTATCTCTCCTTCCTCTTCTTCCATCTCTTCTCTAACCATGCTTTCCTTAACACTTTGGGCTTCCTTACTCTTTTCCCTATCATGTGGCTGCCTGCCTGCCATGTATGACCCATGTCAGTTTAAATGGCATGATCTTTTTTCTGTTCTCTCCTCTATTTCTCTCCTTCAACTAATGGGTGAAGTTTACAGCTGGCTTGCCCTGGGATTTTTCCTTTCTTCCTCTCTTTCTTTCTTTCTTTCTTTCTCTCTCTCTCTCTCTCTTTCTTTCTTTCTTTCTTTCTTTCTTTCTCTCTCTTTTGTTTTAGGTTTTTTCATTTTTGTTTTGTTTTTCTTTCCAAGACAGGGCAGGGCTATCCTGGAACTAACTCACTCTGTAGACCAGGTTGGCCTTAAACTTTGCCTCTGGAATTAAAGGTGTATACCACCTCCACTGCCAGTTTTATATATTTTATTTCATTATTGTGTGTGTGTGGATGTTTTGCTTGCATGTTTATCCATGGATCATGTGCACGCAGTGCCCATACAGGTCAGAAGAGGGTGTCAGATCCCTTGGAACTGGAATTACAGATAATTATGAGTCACCCTCTGGGTGCTGGGAATTGAACCTGGGTCCTCTGGAAAAGCAGCCAGTGCTCTTAATAGCTGAGCCGTCATTCTGGCCCCTGGACTTTTCTTTTAAACTCTAATAAAAGTATCCTTGAGCTTCCATTTTAGTCTATTCTTAAATTCTTTTAGTGAGATTTTATCATCAGCATGTACCCTGCTAGCAGAGATGGCGACAAGATGATGCCTGGATCTCGCTGGCCAGCCAGTCTAGCCAAACTGGTGAGCTCTGGGGGTTCAGTGAGAGCCCCAGCTCAAAAAGCAATGTAGACAGTGTGTCTTAGTTAGATTTTACTGCTGTGAACAGACACCATGACCAAGTCAACTCTTATAAGAACAATATTTAATTGGGGCTGGCTTACAGGTTCAGAGGTTCAGTCCATTATTATCAAGGCAGAAACATGGCAGTGTTCAGGCAGGCATGGTGTAGGAGAAGCTGAGAGTTCTACATCTTCATCTGAAAGCTGCTAGCAGAATACTGGCTTCCAGGCAACTAGGATAAAGGTCTTAAAGACCACAGCCACAGTGACACACCTACTCCAACAAGGTCACACCTCCCAACAGTGCCACTCCCTGGGCCAAGCATATACCAACCATGACACAGTGATTGAGAAAGACACCCAGTATCAACCTCTGACCTCCACACACAAGTGTGTATTTATGTGTGCACTTGTGTGCAGCTATGACCACAAAGAAACACATATAAAACCAAACAAGATTCAATCAAAGTAAATCCAGTCATTGGGACAATGGACGGTGGTCCCCATTCTGTTTGCTAAACTTGTTCCTGGAATTTAAACTCTGAGACAGCCTCTGGTTAGATACTTTGGCCTTATCCAGTTGCACCAGGTGCTGCCTTTAGGGTTAGAGTTATGAGGTAACTACCAGAGTCACTACATTCTTCAGTATTTGTCAGAGACCATCTTTAACCTAAACATTATGTGTCTGCACCCCCACTCATCCTATGCCAGCATGGACTCTGATGTTGTTCCTGATGCAGCCAAGGTCAGTTTCACAGGAGCATCTTAAAGTATATTCCAAACAATTCCCTGGCAGCCATCTTACTGACCTGATTGATACCCGCCCCTTGGCAGTATCCAAGCAAGACTCCTTAGGTTCTAGAATGTTCTAATGCGGTCTGCATTTCTTTAATTGTCAGTTAAGCAGCCACGCACGGTTCTAGAATTTTCTCTTGGGAGCACTTCCAAATCCCCTGAGAGCCAGTGCAATATTTTTCTTTTGACCTAGAAAAAGGAAGCTATAATAGGTTTCCTGCTGAGTTAACTACCTAAAAAAGAACTGTTTGGTAAATTTAGCTGTTTAACAACATCTCAATTTCCATTAAGAAAAACTGTGGCAAAATGAATAACAAGGAAAACACTTCAGTTTGACCTTGGCCAGGACTGGAGTAGCTGAAACCCCTCCTTAGCCTTCAGTCACAGGGGCAACTCTGGATGGACTCTGGACACTAACTTAGCCCTTCTCTCTTTCCACCCACCAAGGACTTCATAAGGGACTGTCTGTCGGGGCCCAGTTTATTCACCTTTCAAATGGGCTCAGAGAGAAAGTCCCACAGGAACCCATGTAGATTATCTGCACACAGAGATATTGGCTCAAGTGTTTTAAAAAGTAGAGACTTCAGTTAATAAAATAGCCAAAGTAGCTGCCAGTACCGGCACTACAATTTATTTTATGAGAATCTGATTGGAAGCCTTCATCTGTAGGAAGGTGGGATGGGGATGGAAACACAGGCAACTTCACTGAGCTGAGCTCACTGAGTTAAATACAATGAATGGGCTTTGAAAGCCACTTGCTTGGTGCCTTACTTCTTGATCAATTTTCAGAAAGATCCTTAATAATTTTCCATTCACCCTATGATGGCTACCCTGAAATGAACTACAGTCCAGGAATAGAGGGCTCACCTGTGATCCAATTCTTGGAGCTGGAAGACACAGCCTATGGACTCAGATCTTGACATGGGATGACACACGCTTTTG
This sequence comes from Rhabdomys pumilio, assembly GCA_030674055.1. Taxonomy (NCBI): domain Eukaryota; kingdom Metazoa; phylum Chordata; class Mammalia; order Rodentia; family Muridae; genus Rhabdomys; species Rhabdomys pumilio. The sequence goes on along the minus strand of JANHMN010000020.1, from coordinate 5,928,948 downwards.
ATCCAGATCTTGAGGCATAGCGGCCACGAAAAGCGTAGGCCTAGGCAAAGTAGCACATGTCTTTAATCCCAGGAGACTGAGGCAAGCAGATCTCTGAATTCAAGGCCAGCCTGGGACAGGACAAGTTCCAAATCCAAATGTAGTGGTTGCCTTTAATCTGGGCCACACCTTCTGCTGGAGGCCTACATAAGGACTTTGGGGAAAGGAAGGCCCACTCTTCTTCACCTTCTTATACCTACTTGACAGCACATCTGTTAGAACTACTTCTTCAGGATTCCAGCAAGACTAGGTAAAACAACTAGCCTCATGGGACTGAGCAAGTATTAGATTCCTGGACTTCCCACTCACGGCTGCCCATTGTTGGCTTAGTTGGACTGCAGACTGCAAGTCGGTACAATAAATTCCTTTAATATAGAGAGACATCCCATACGTTCTGTGACTCTAGAGAACCCTGACTAGTACAGCTCCCCATCTTGTGTTATCCCCCCATATTCCGTACACAGGTGGAATACCTTGTCTCTAATTGGCAGCTGGTAGAACTGTAAGTTACCTGTAAAAAGTGAGTCTAGGGTCTCATGAAAATGGCCACATGATCCAAAATATTCCAAGAAGGCAAAAATTTTAGTTCTTCAGAGGGATGCATACCTGTGTCACATCAAACAGGCAAGCACACCCAGCTTGGGTCCGACTGGATTTCTATTCCTAATGCAAAGGGGTCTTCTGCCCCTCTCTCTGCTCCAAGCTCAGCCTTGCATTCTTCCCGGTTGATCAATTTAAAGCAACACCGTTGGTAACTAGAGTGCAATTTTGCACCCAAAGTGCAAACCTTGAGCCCATATTTTGATTTCAAAAAAAAAAAAATGCTGACCCTGGAGGAGTCTGAATTTTTGCCAAATACCTTCTTTACCTTTAATCTTTCTCAACATGGAGTCTCATCCCGTTTAACCTTTGATAGAAAGCACGCTTCATTCTGTTCCCATTTCCCACATTACCCAAAAGCAGTCCACTTATCAGCAGATACATCTAGATAGTGATAAGCTTGCACACAGTTCACAGAAGGTGACGGACTCTGCCATCACTCACACCCTGCAGTAATTAAGACTGTGCATGCATGCATGATTGTTCTGTTATCATTTCAGCTGGTTACTCTGTTGGGCAGAACAGAGGAGAGGCTGGGAAGGCAGCACGGGGCTCCCTTCTGATTTAAAAGCTTTGCGCTTCTGACAGCTCCGAGCAGTGCTTTTTATGGTCTTGTTTACCTTGTTCTAAAGTGAAATGACAGTTCATTTTTCACAAACATGATGAAGACTCCTTGCAGCAAATATTTTCTTTTCCTTTGAAGTAAATTTAAAAGAGGCTCAGGGATGCATTTCCTTCTTCCTTTCTTCCTTCCTTCCTTTCTTTCTTTCTTTCTTTTTTTAAATGACAAGTGGAAAATCACTCCCAAAGCTTTGCCTCCTAACTTCTGTTAGGAAGACCCACAAAACAGTAGTCAGTCCCCAGGCAAATGGCAAACTTCTGGAAGTCTGCATGTGCACTTCATTATAAACACAATTTTCGTGTGCTACATTGCAGTGGCTTGGTGTATTGGTGGGTATTTTGTCGTTGTTTGTGGTGGTGGTGGTAGTGGTGGTAGATTTTGTTGTTACTATTGTTAGTGAGATAAGCTCTCATTCTGTTACCTAAACTATCCTGGGACTCACTATACTTGCCCAGGCTGACCTCAGATCACAAAAATCCTCCTGCCTCAGCCTTCTAATCACTGGGATTATAATGTGAATCTACACACCTAGTTTAAATCCTTGTCTTAAAATAAGAAGACATGACAGCACTTGTACTAATGGGCTGAGTCTTAAAAATACGTATTGGAAGCTAAACGTAGGTCTCCTAGAACTCAGCAAATCCACTCCTTAGCATGTTTGATGGATTGTATATGCTCGGCCCAGGGAGTGGCACTACTAGAAGGTGTGACCATTTTGGAGTAGGTGTGTCACTGTGAGTGTGGGCTATAAGATCTCATCCTAGCTGCCTGGAAGGCAGTCTTCCACTAGTAGCCTTCAGATGAAGATGTAAAATTCTCAGCCCTGCCTGCATCATGCCTGCCTGGACACTGCCATACTCCCACCTGGATGATAATTGTCTGAACCTCTGAACCGCTAAGCTAGCCCCAACTAAATGCCGTCCTTACAAGAGTTGCCTTGGTCATGGTGTCTCTTCATAGCAGTAAAACCCTGACTAAGACAATGATCAACACCCTACCCCATAGATCCTTGCTCAGCCATGTTTTTTGCTGTTCTGACTCACAATAGCTAGAAAACAGAAATAACCTAAATGCCTTCAGCTGATGAAATGTGTTTTGAATTTTTAGACAAGCTGCTGCCCTTATTTAGTGGGGAGCTAAGGACATAGCCAGAGGCTAGAGCAAGATATTCAAGGTTCTGATCTAAACCCAAATAATAGCTTTCAGGGAATAGCTTGTGTGTTAAACAATGCTAACACCCCAAAAATTCAGCAAAATAATCTTCAAGGTTTTAAGTACACAAAGAATCCATCAAAGGAAATAACTTTGTATGAGTACAATGTTTTATATATGAATATTTGTGGATTCTCATGTAACTACCAACAGAGAACATTTGTGGTAAGGCTTCAAAAAGTGTAAATGACAGATGATTTTGGTTGTCAACTGTATATACCTAAAAAGAAGAAACTTCAAGGGAAGAACTGCCTCCATCAGACTGGCTGATCTTGGCTGTCAACGGTACATACATGGAAATTGAGAAACTCAAGGGAAGAATGGCCTCCATCAGACTGGTCTGTGATCATGTCTGCAGGGCATTTTTAAAATTCATATGGAATGTCCCAGCCTTCTGTAGGCGATGCCAATCCTAGGCAAGTAGGCCTGAACTGTATAAGAAAGGTAGCTGAGCAAGTCAGGGAGTGAAAGCCAACCAGTAAGAAGCATCTTTCTGTGGTCTCTGTTTCAGTTCCTGCCTCTAGGTTCTATCCTTGAGTACCTATCCTGGCTTCCCCTGATAACGGACTGTCAGCTACTGGTTGAAATAAACCCTTTCCTTCTCAAGTCACTTTTGGTCATGGTGTTTATCACAGCAGCAAGAAGTAGCTAGGAGAGCACAGTTGCATCTTCAGAATGCATCTTCTTCCTTGGGACTTTCCTTCCTTTCTTAATGTTCCAAGGCTGTTACATATAATGGCAATTAAATCTGGTTTTGGTGATACAACGTGAGTCATGGGAAACTGTTTCTCTTAAATATAATAACTTTACTTTGCTATAAAAATGAAACAATATGTACATATCTACTACATGTTTATCTCCTACAAATATATAAAAGGAAAGAAATGGCGCTTATCTAGCATCTAATGTGTACTGTAGAATAACTTACAGGCAAAGCACTTTGCACTTAATTATGCTTTTATTCAGGAATCTGGTACATTCTTAATACTGTATCTTAGACATAGAGAAACCGTGTGAGGGTCAACATTAGACTCGTGGGTATAGAGCAATCACTGAGTCGATCAAACACCTTCACTCGGCCTTCCTCATGGATGACATTATGCTTCTCCTGTCTGTGTAACCTTCCCCATCTCTGGGATTTTACAATTCTACACTCATTAAACATCTCGTATCACTAACAAAACATTTCACTAGGTCCACTAACAACATCAAATGCCACATGCAAAGGTTCTCACCCAAAACGGAATAATAGCAGTGTGAAATAAGACAAGATATGTCATTGATATGTAGGTTTCTGGAATAGATTTGAAAGGAATAAAGGGAAGGCCCCTAAAAGTAAGTAATGCTTAAGCGAACAGTGCATATACACAAGCCATTCCAAACGAGAAGAGCGAGGCCAAGAACTCTATTTTAAAAGCCCCAATTTGATAATAGAAGAAATACTAAATGACATTGGAAAATATTCCTTCTTAGACGTGTTACAGAAAGGTAGCACTCCATGGCAGGGCTCAGGAGCTAAGCAATGACATGTATTACTCCAGAGAATTGACTTTATTAATTAATTAACTGATCAGTACTGGGGATTGAGCACAATGCCTTGCATATGCTAAGCACACACTTTTCTACCTAGCTTCACGCTTCATCCAAGCTGGAGGACATTGAAATGATTAAATTCTTTTCTGGAATGCATTTCAGGACATGGTGATTAGCAAAATATTTCAAACCATTTGGCCCAGTAATTTGTCTTTGAGAAACCAGTCCAAAAATGCCTATCTATATGCAAAAGAAATATTTTTGTTGCAAATATTATTGAGAGTGACTTAAATAAATGTTGCAAAATAAAGAAAAAAATTAAATACACACATGATGTCTTATCTATGGCATTGAAAAAAAAAAAGTCCAAACAGCCTCTAATGTTATTTATGAAGTATTTCCAGTGATGTGTGAAGAGAAAGATAAAATGGTCTCAGAGGTAAAAGCCAGGTTCAGAGCTCTATAAACAGCATTCTCTCAAGTTTGTTAATATTAAGATATATCATAGGCCTAAACAAACAAATGGAAAAAGAACCCATGAATCTTTTCAAAGAAAACACAGAGAGTGTTTTCATAATGGCATGTGGTTAAATACCTTGTAAGCAGACTGTAGGCAGAGGTAACCAAGAAGAAAATTTTGAAAGATTGGACTTTATCAATATTTAAAACTCATACTGATCAAGAGTTATCCTGAGAAAAAAGAATAACCAGGCAGGTTAACTAAAACAAAGGGGAATGGAAGAAGCCATATGGAAACCTATTATTGTTTAACTCACTTAAGAAAATACTTTAGAAGAATGGTTCAGAGAGAAATAACCTTTGTAGCAAGAAAATGCTGTACCTGGAAGCAATGAGACACTAAACAAGGCCCCCAGTCCCTGGTGTGGCCTGCTCTCTTAGGAGCTATTGGCCAAGTGAGCCCAAGGACCTGATACTAGTTACTTCTCTGTCACCATGAGAAAATACCATAACCAAGAGCAACTTATAGAATGAAGAGTTTATCTTGACTCACAGTTCCAGAAGCGTGGTGGTGTGAATGGAATGACCTCCTTAGGCTCTTCAGTTTGAATACATGATCCCCAATTAGGGGAACTGTTTGGGAAGGATTAGGAGGTGTGGCCTTGCTGAAGTGGGTGTGGCCTTCCTAGAAGAGAAGGAGGTATTTCACTAGAGATGATCTTTGAGATTTAAAAGCTCTCTCTCTCTCTCTCTCTCTCTCTCTCTCTCTCTCTCTTTTCTCTCCTCTCTGCCTGCAACTTGTGGATCAAATGTGAGCTTCCAGCTAATGTCTCTCTCTCTCTCTCTCTCTCTCTCTCTCTCTCTCTCTCTCTCTCTTCTCTCCTCTCTGCCTGCAACTTGTGGATCAAATGTGAGCTTTCAGCTAATGACTTCAGTATCATGCCTGCCAGCACAATCCCTACCATGAAAATCATGGACTAAACTTCTGAAACTGTAAACAAGCCTCCAAATTAGATGCTTTCTCTTAAAAGCTGCCTTGGTCGTGGTGTCTCCTCACAGCACCAGAACAGTGACTACAGGAAGGGTAGGCCAAACTGGCGAAGAAGGCATGTCAGCAGGTGACCTGAACACTACAATGGCTGATCACATCTTTAACCACAAACACAAAGCAGAGAGAGCAAACTGAACATGACTGAAGCTGTATGGTAAAGACATAAATCCTCAAAGCCCAACCCCAGTGGTGTACTTCTTCCTGCATGGTTCCAACTAGCAAGGTCCTACAACATCCTCAGTCAACATCACCAAGGGGATGCAGTGGTCAATACCTGAGTCTATAGAGAACAGTTCTCATTTAAACCATGACACACCCTCAAAACACAGGCTCTTGTTGCCCTTACACTTGGTTGCCCACAAGAATCAAATTATAAGAACCCCATTGTGTGGGGCAAAGGGAACCATGTCACCAGACAAAAACTGGGAAGGTCAAGAAGATTAAGAAAGCCCAGCAATTCTCATCTTGAGAACAGTAGGTGTTTGAATTTGCTCCCAACCAGGTTTCAGTCTTAGAGCATGTGACCATGACACCACACATGAGGACTTTGACAACTAGTCACGTAGCATAGAGTCTAAAGTTCTCCATGCTAAAGAGGTATCTAGATGGGCTGGCCCCAATGGTTTAGCCAAGCTTCACTTCCCAGACATTCCTTTGTGTATAAGGAATTTAATATCTGGTCCATCCTATGTAAGTTGTAAGCACCATTTTCATCATGAATAAACAGTTTGGACAAGCAAGGACTGTCTCTCTCATGAAGAACCACCATGGGGGTAGGGGAAGCCTTCATTATCGAGCCACACTGTTTAAGTCTCCCGCAGAAGGCTCCTCTCAGCACATTGGCCAGCAGGCCTCTGTTCCAACTCCTCACAGTTCTCAGCAGAATCTTGGTGTTGGGAGCTTGAGAACCTCAGCTTAGGCTGCAATGTTTCTCACCCAGGCTGGAGCCCCTATCATAGGCTGTGTTCCACCACCCCTGGATGGGGAGGGTATCTTCCCCAAGTCCCACAACCAGCTGAAAGGCGAAACACAGGGCCACACCATTGCCCAGAATTGTTCCTATCTAAAAGAAATGCAGGGACAAAAATGGAGCAGAGGCTGAAGAAAAGGCCACTCACTGACTGGCCCAACTTGGGATCCATCCCATGGACAGGCACTAAACCCTGACACTATTACTGATCGCTATATTGTACTTGCAGACAGGAGCCTAGCATGGCTGTCCTCTGAGAGGCTCTAACAGCATCTGTCTCAGACAGCCAACCACTGGACTGAGGACTGGACCTATGGAAGAGTTAGGGGAAGGAATAAAGATTGAAGGATGGCAAACCCATAGGAAGGCCAACAGTCTCAATTAACCCAGACCTCTCAGAGCTCCCAGAGACTAAGCCACCAACCAAAGAGCATACATGGGCTAGTGGGGTAGTCCATGGCCCCAGCACATATGTAGCAGAGGACTGCCTTGTCTAGGATCAGTAGGAAAGGATGAGCCTAATCCTGTAAAGACTTGATGCCCCAGGGAAAGGGAATGCTGGGGATGGGGGCTGAGGTGGGGGAAGCTGAGTGGGTAGAGAGGTGGGGTTGGGGGAGAACCTTCTCAGAGTCAAAGGAGAAGGGGGAGGGAGTGAAGAACTCTGGGAAGGGGCATTGGGAAGGGGGCAACATTTGGAATGTAAATAAATAAAATAAGCTAATAAACAAACAAACAAACAAGCAAACAAACAAAAAGAACGCCTTTGCCAATGGCACTCCATGCCTTGGTTGTAAGACAGGGATAAAGCAAGAAAATAGAAACCTTCTCCATGCTGGCTAGCTTTCAAAGAGTGAAAGGTGTTATGCAGGCTCCTAGGGGAGACAGTAATGGTCTTATGAAGAGATAATGATGCCAACCTGGCAGACAAAATGTGTTCACATGTACACTAGTGGCATCCTTGTTATGGAGGTAACCGACTGTTGGGATGACCCATACATATTGTATTTACTGGATATAAAAAAAAACAAGTGTGTCCCTGTGTTCTCAATTCGTACTTGCTGGGCTGGACTAGCAGGATATGTAAATGTTTGTTGTTTCCTCACCTGCCAAAAAAGAAAAGGGCAAGCTCCCGTGAGGAAGGTCGCTGTAGCCCCCAGTGCCAACTGGATGAATAAGGAGTGGGGCTTTTGATACAATGAAGAGCTGGTGGCTAGAGCTGGGGCAAGAGAACCTGCAGAAGGACTGGACAGAAAGACACAGGAGACAGAAGGAAGGACATGAGCAAGGCAGGGAAGTAGGGTAGAGCGACCCATGTGGAGAGATGCAATGGCGGAGAAGTCGGATTTAGATGCCAGCTGAGAGGCTACCCCAACAAACAGGCCAACAGCTATAAACTACATAGACCTCAAGTGGGACCTCCGAAGGCCCTGCAATAATTAACCATTAAGATTAGACTAGAGGCCTAATAACAGAAGGAACCTATCCCTAATAGTGTATGCCTACTCATAATCTCATGCCTCAAGAAGTCATAGGCCCTGGGGAAATTTTCTACTGACATTTAGCTAAGCGGTTATAATATTAGACTGCCTTCTAAATATCTGTCTTCTACCCTCAGACAGAGACTACTCTCAACACTAATCAGAGACGCCTCTCTTTCAGTGAGCAGTGGTGAATGCAGAGTGGACAGCTGCCCAATGCTGAGAATAAGCCAGAGAAGAGATCTCAACCCTCTCTGCTCATCTACACCCTTCTCTCTAAGACTTGGGGAACACTACAGAAGAGTGATAAAGAGAACATAAGAGCCAGAAGATGGGGAAGGACAGTGAAATACCGCCATCTAGACAAGACACCATAAACAGAATCCTGAACCCACAGCAGCTGAGTTTACTCGCATGAGACAGACCCTTTTAACAGGCAATCATGGATGAGAACGAGGCTCGTGGGACCCCATCCTTTACTGCTGACCTATTAGTGACCAACAGACTTTAGGTGTGACGGAGCTACTGTCTTCAGTTCACTCACTGCTGAACCCACAAGGCTTCAATGGATAACTCCAATCCCATGGCCTTACCCATAGTCTCAGTCAAACACAGGGATAACAAAAACCAAACAAAAAGACATGAATTTGTGGAAAAGAATGGAGGGCGGGGGACTAGACATGGATGGGAGGAAGGCAGCATAGGATAGGAGTGACAACACTGTATGCATGTATGAGATTTTCCAAGAGCAAATACAGTTAATTTAAAAAAGAAAAGAAACAGACATGCCACAGAAATACAGAAAATATCCTTGGTCATGAGTCTGACATAGGACTTATATCCAGAACATGTAAAAAACTGCTACAAGTTAATAATGACAATCACTTAAAGACAGGCAAAGATATATAAATGGTTAATATGCTAAGCAAAAGGTACAATTAAAAATTATCTACATCATTAGTTATTAAGAAAAGATAGGCTAAAGTCCCTGTGAGGGACCAACGCACAGACCATGGCCCAGGCATACATTGCCTCTTTTACACAATAATTTCACTGCTAGATATTGTCCTAAGAGAAATTTAAACTCTGTCTACTAAAAGAATTGTAATAATACTCAAGATATCATCAGTCACAGTAACCAAAAGCTGAACCCACATATGCCTACAACTCACATGAGAACAAATAAATTATGATACATTCATGTAATGGGATATTACTGGTCACTGATAAGGAATGAGCTACTTACCTATATAACAACATAGTCTTACAGACATGATACTCAGAAAAAGAAACAACGAAAGTAACAAACGACAGTCAACACTAATATAAGGTGTGGTTAGGATTGTCAAGTTGGCAGAATCTAGAATCACTTTGGAGATGTGTCTCTGGGTATGCCTGTTGGGAATCTTCTTGATGATATTAGTTGACATGGGAACATCCATCTTAGTTGTGGGCAGAGCTGTTTCCTGAGCAGGGGCAGGGGACTGGGATGGGGTGTCCTGAACTGTACTAGCAAGCATTTATCACCTTCTGCTTCTTGACTGGAGATGAAATGTGTACAGCTTCCTCAAGCTTCTGATCCTGAGATTTCCCCCCACAATGGACTGTAACCTGGTATTTCGAGCTAAATGAACTGAACTCTTCTCCCTTAAGTTGCTTTTGTCAGAGTATTTTAACACAGCAACAGGAAAAAAAAAAAAAAAAAAGCTAAGACACACGATTTAAAAAAATCAGAAAACAACAATAACAACAACAACAACAAAACTAAAACCGTGTTTGCCTAGAGCTTGACAAAAGGAGGATTGTCTGTAAGAGACAAGAACTCTCTGGGTGGATTAAGATAGGTCCATAGCATATTGATCAGCACATATTAGTCTTCCAGGATTGCTCTAACAAAATAACACAGGCAGGTAACTTAAACAACATCAATTTATTTCTTGACTTTAGCTGTTGGGCAGTCCAAGATGGAGATGTTGCTTCAGTATGAGGTTCCGTCTCTCAGCTAATAGAAGTTCTTCCTGTGCAAATGGCTCTGCTCTCCAGCTCCAGGGATTAGAGCTCAATCCTTATAGTCTCACATACCCTCAACACCTTGTTGTCTCTGTCACAAATACAGTCAGCCTGACAGTTAAGGCTTCAGCAGTGAATCTGGAGTTGACACAACTTAGTCCTTAACTGTTGGGAGCCGACTTTTAGCAGAAAGCAGCTATCAACTTTGCAGCCATCTGGATCCATATACCCTGATGACAGACTTGGTTTTCAGCAGCCTACAACAGCTGAAGTACACTCTGATAAATATCTTGTTTATCCCACATAGCTTGTTTTGCTGTTTAGTGACCCCGGCTGCATAGTGCACATAGTAAAATGTCTTCACCTGTGTTCTCCTGCTTGTGCTTATAAATACCCAGGATTTCCTTGTTGTGTGTGAGTGTGGTGTAGTAGTAGTAGGTGTAGTGGTGTGTGTATGGTGGAGACAGTAAAGAAGACTTGACTACAGACCCTCTGGCTTGTCTCTATTCTTCGTGTCTCTTCCCCTTCTTCCCCCCACTCTCTCTCTTGCTAAACCCTGACCTGTGGAACAGAGCGGGCTGCTACAGTTTGGTCCCCAAACGTGGGCCTGAGTGGTCCTTTACATTTAACTGCATGGTTATACAAATAGTTCAATGTGTTAAAGCTGTAGAATTAAGATTTGTTTTTCAATGTTTATAAATTGTATCTTAATTTTTTTGTAAAAATAATAATTGAGTATTAGGTATTAGATAGAAAGCCATATAAAATAATTGTTAATTGAAATAAAATTGAAATGGTGAATTATTTTTTAGCTTGGATGAAGCAGGGGTTCATTATGATATCCACCCTGACTATATAAGTTGTTCAGTTTACTTTACATATGTTTGAGATTTTTTTTCATTAAAAGGCTTAATAATAAAAAGAAAAATGTCATGCATGCCGAACAGTACTTTCTTGGAGGGGATGAAAATTCTGTGACATGCTCCTCAAGAACAACCTCAGCTCTGTCTGTAATAAGAGTCCCAGGCTGGGCATCTTCTGAGCTTGGCTTAGATACTGATTGCTTTTCTATTGCTGTGGAGAAACCCACAACCAAAGCAACCTATAAAAGAGTTTATTTAGGCTCTCGGGTTCAGAGGGTCAGAGTCCATGATGGTGGGGTGAAGATAAGGTAGTAAGAGCAGGAGGCTGGGGGCTCACAACTTGAACCACAAGCACAAAGCAGAGAGAAGGAACTTAAAACATCAGGAGACTTTAAACTCTCAAAGCCCACTTCCAATGGTACATTTCCTCTAACAAGGTTACAACTCTGAAGCTTCCCCAAGAGTAACACTATCTGAGGACCAAGCATTCAAATGTCCGGGGTCTGAGAGGGCATCACATTTAAACCACAGCTTACTTCTCAAGAGAGGATTCCTCATACAAGGAATTATAACCATTTATAAGTTATAAATTCAGATCCCCTTTGCTTTTATACGTCTCTTTATCATTAGTTTTTACCCTTATAATTTAACCTTTACTTCCAGAGGTAAAATTCTACAGGCCACGGTAGCAATCTTCATCCAGCAGAATGTTTTTTAATGGAAATCGTCTGATCTAGTGGAGTTTCTGAAAGATTAATATGCTTAAGAAAATAGTGTAGAGAACGTTATGAAATGAAAAGACTATTTCAGTGAATTAAATTAAAATTCTAGCACAATGGGCAAATATAACTAAATGAGTAAATTTTATATGTGAATGAAATAGATAATTCTAAAGACAACCTAAGTAAATATTGCCAGAAGCAGAGAGAGTTCATTATAAGATATTCAGACTGCAGAACAATCTTAAAATTCATGCAGGGAAAAAAAAAAACATGAGACAAATAAAATATAGTAAAAAGGTCACACATATATTTAACCAAAGAACTAGAAAAAAAAAGAGGAAGGAAATGTAGTAAAAGCAGAATGTGAAGAAGGGTTGGCTGAGAACTCGCAAAAATTTGTCAAGCTAAAATGTCAAACCTTAGAGAAAAAAATTAACTCCAAAATTCCAAGCAAGATACAACCATCCATAGTCTGAAAGTGAGAGATAATGAGAAAAATTTTTAAAGCACCCAAGAGAAAAAAGGAAGAAGTATTATTTTCAGGGACCCTTTACCAAGTTATGGGATTGAAACTTAGCCCATGAAGGAGAAGGAGGAGGAAGAGGACCACACATACCCCCACCCCCACCCCATCACCCCACCACCCCCACCACCCCACCACCACCACCCCATCCCCCCACCACCACCACCCACCACCACCTGCCTAGAATTCTACAGTCAGAAAAGAACGTGCTCAGGAAAAATAAGTGAAATGAAGAGAATTTAAGGCCATGTGTAGACTTCTGCTGAAATGCTACAGGGAATTTTTCAGGTACACAAAAATGACCCCAAATGAAAACAGAAATGCTGCCAGGAAGGAAGAGCCACAGAAAGAGGGGAGGGGCATAAATACCAGTGAACCCTGGTCACATAAAGATGATGATAGCATAGGCGTTACAATTATTACAGAGTTAAGATGTATGTCAACAAAACACACACACACACACACACACACACACACACACACACAAAAGTGGAGTAAAGGAAGGTTACATTTTCAAGTCCTAACATTCTTGAGAAGAGCTTAAGAGTTTGTATCTCATGGTAAACTCAAAGAAGCCATGAGCACATGGTGACATGGCTAGAGGAAACAGGAGTGTAGCGAGCTAGCCCACAGAGGTAAGGTGATATTTTAACATCTCATTTTAATCTAGAGCAGTGGTTCTCTACCTTTCTAATGCTGATACCCTTTAATTCCATTCCTCATGTTACTGTGACCCCAAACCATAAAATTATCTTGATGTTACTTTGTAACTATGACTTTGCTACTGTTATGAACGGTGACATAATATCTGATATGCAGGGTGTCTGATATTACAATCCCCGTGAAAGGGCTGTACGACAGCCCCTCAAAGGGTTTGCAACCTACAGGCTGAAAACCATTGATCTAGAAGAAGCTAAGGTTCTGTGGTGGTTAATGTCAGCTGGACAGAATTAAGATCACCCAGGAGACAGACTTCTCCGAATGCCAATGGGGGGATTATCCTGAATGCTTACTTGAGGTGTGAAGACATGCTCAATCTGGGTGGTCCTATTCTCTCTGTAGGATTCTGGATGTGAGGGTAGAGAAGGGAACTGGGTGGCAGCTTTGTCTGTCAGAGTGGATGCAATGTGTCCAGTTACTTCCCTCCCTGACACAACAGATTGTACCTTGAACTGTGAGCTAAGATAAACCCTTTCTCCTTTAAGTTGCTTCTTGTCAAAATATTTTATCACAGCACCAAAAAATTAAACTAAGAAGTCTCCTGTCCATTATCTTTTTCCTCTTTTTCCTTTTAAATGGAAGCAGAACTCTAGACTCTGTTGCATGTGTGTATGAGAGGAAAGGAAGAGAGAGATTAGTGTTGATAATAAATACTCAAATACATTAACATATTGGCTTATATAAACATTGCGTTGAAATCCATGAAACCACAAAAAAAAAAAAAAAATTACCCAAGTTATAACTTTCTGATAGGGCTCATGATGTGTGGGAAATATTTCTAAGAAAAGAAATGGAATTTCAAAACCATAGCTAGTTCTGGGAAAGCCAATTTTCCCCTAAAAGCTGAAACCTTCAGAATAATTTAATGTCGCAAGGAGAACAAAATTACTTTTCAGGCAGTGATGAGAAGCCTGAAGTTTTATTTCTTAAGGTGAAGACGGATCTAATTTACTCAAAGGATTATTTGTTTCTAACCCCAGGAAACATTACTTGATAATGCGGTTTTGTCCTCTGAGGCTTCACCGTAGCAATGTCCTATGAAACCATACTAGAATTAGAATTGTTTATGCATTGGTAATTAAATCTCCTAGCATAGAGTTCAAACCCTCTTAGGGTTATATCCACCCCTCCCCCAACATGACTAGAAGTAGCTAACATCACAGATGATTTACACACTGAAATTTCAAGATAATTGCAAGTTTTCTGATGAAGGGCCACTAATACATTTTTAGAGAGAACACAGGCAGGGACAAGAAGGTGGTTCACGCCTATAATCCCAGGATTGAGAAGGCTGAAGCAAGAGGATTTCTGCAAGTCTGAAATCAGCCCAGGTAAGGTGGTGAGCTCCGGGTCAGCCTGGGCTACAGGGTGAGACCCTGACTCACAAATCCATGTAACAGAAAACGGTCAATCCTGAGTGATCAATGGCATGTCACAGAAGGAAAAGCGAGGAAAGATTTTTAAGTGAATCTGGAGGTTTTACTGAGGTGGGTTTGCTTGCTTGTTGGTTTTTGGTTTTGTTTTGCTTTTTTGTTTTTCAATTCTTTGAGAATTTAAAACATTCACCTTCTCCACCTTCTCCACCAACTCTTGCTGGCATAGAAGCCATCAGTCATCAATGGCTTCTCAGTTAAGGGTGCAAGCTAAAGACCCGCCCCATCTCTGCTGGAATGTTGATTGACTTGAACTGATTGAAATAACTGTGATGGTTTGTATATGCTTGGCCCAGGGAGTGGCACTATTAGAAGGTGTGGCCCTGTTGGAGTAGGTGTGTCACTGTGGGAGTGGGCTTTAAGACCCTCACCTAGCTGCCTTGAAGTCAGTCTTCCACTAGTAGCCTTCAGATGCAAGTAGAACTCTCAGCTCTACTTGCACCAAGCCTGTCTGCCTAGACATGATGTAAGCCAGCCCCAATTAAATGTTGTATTTGCCTTGGTCGTGGTGTCTGCTAACAGTAGTAAAATCCTAACTAAGACAATAATCTGGGTGAGATATAGGGTAAAGCCAGCACAGTGGACACAAAACTCCAAAACTCCTTCTAGTGACCAGAAATCCCATAAATTTGTATAAACTGGCTTGAGAAGGCATTACCAGCTCCTACTGGTAAATCACAAATGGGGATAGGTTACTAGATTGGGGGTGCAGAAGACTCCATTTCAGGAGAAATATTACATGATAGGCTTTTACCAGGTGTGATGGGAGTGTAACTGAATGTTTTGTGAAAGAAGGCACTGGACGGGGAGCAAGACAAGAATGAGCAGAGGGACGAAGTCGTGGAAGAAGGCTGGATTCGAATGTCATATATGCACACACAGCAGCTGACCTCACAGCTAAAGACAGGATCATATGAAGCCCAGAGGGATGAGAAGAAATGCAAAGGGCACAGTTTGGGGAAGAGTTCAGAGTCCCACTGAGTGCATAAAACTTTAATTATAGGTAATAAAAAGAGATTAAGCAAACTGTTCCCTGTGTGTTTTTACACCCTGTAATTTTATACAATCAATTAGTGCTTCTTCAAGGTGAAAACCTATTCTATTCTGGTTATGTTTCCTCCACCATAGAGAACAAAAACTTTCCTTCTACTCTTAGGGTAATATCTCTCTCTTTCTCTCTCTCTCTCTCTCTCTCTCTCTCTCTCTCTCTCTCTCTCTCTCTGTGTGTGTGTGTGTATGTGTGTGTGTAGAGAAAGTGTGTGTGTGTGTGTTGTTTCATTTTGTGTATAGATGTTTGAGTGTTTCACTTTGTAGCCCTGGCTGGTCTTCTACTCAGTATCCTCCTGCCTCAGCTCCCAGAGTTGTGGGGATCCTCTACAGGAACACACCATCACCATAACTCAGTTTGGAATACTTTGTTGTTGTTTCTTGTGGTTTTGTTTGTATTATGTCTTTATGTTAGTTTATGTATTAATTACCTTTTTGTTGTTATGGTTGTGACCAGATCACTGAAAGGAAGCAACGCAAGGAAGAATGGCTTATTTTGTCTCTTGATTTAAGAAGGGACCACAAAGAATCACGGAACAAGCAGCTGGTCACAACAGTCCAGGAAGCAGAAAGCAGATAGCAAGTGGATCCAGGCTGTAAACTCTGAGACCCCCAGTGACCCATTTCCTGCACCAAAGCTCCACCTCCTCAAGGTCTGACAGCCTTCAGACACAGCAGCATCATCTGAGGGCTGTGCAAAGCCACCAACCTTTGAGGTGTGTTTCACGCTCAATCCACAATCACCAGTTACTGTCTAATTGTCTGGCGTGGAAGGGTATCCTGGTTCTTGGGTTGTGGGTTCAGCCACGCCCCCAGAACCCAGGCTCCTGACACAAGGTCTGATCTCCATTCAACCTGCACCCTTCAGTCACATAGGACACAGGTGGAGGGCGTGATAAACAGGCCTCAGGCCCTAGAGAGATTTACATACTAATAAGGTACCTGAAGGCCAGAGGGTGGAGCCAATTAAGCATTCCTCCCCAACCCCTGCCCCTCTTTCCCTCCCTATTTAACTCAGGTCTGCCCTGGGTTTTTTTTTGGGGGGGGTGCATCCAGATCCATCTACATCTGCCATGACATTAAAGCCTGTGAAAATCCATGGATTTTCTCGTGCATGGGTGTGTGTCTGTGTTGTCTTGTGGGTCCATGGGTCTGTCACAGCTTAGTTGACTGGAACTGTGGCTCAGCATGGCAGAAGCAGAAGTGTGGGATCCTTGAGTTGGTTCCGTGTTCTGGGAGGTGCTATGGGCCCTGTCCGGCAGGGAGAGTTCTCACTCAATCTGAAGTTTTGTGGGGTGCAGAGTTCTTGAATGGGGATCCCTGGAGGTGACCAGAGACTGACTGGTCTCAAGCCCTCAGGCTCTCAGACCACCAAGAGGCCGAGGAAGGACCAAGACGAGGGGGCATGTGGGAGAATGACCAGCTAGCCCACAGCCGAGAGAAATGAGGGGGATGGGAGAAGAAAGAGGCTCTGGCAGCACCCCACAGAAGAAAGGTTACTGTACTTGCTTGGTTGCATGGGTGATCGAGTCCCATGTTGGTCGAGCCGTCTTTTTGTCAGGGGTGGATGTCTCAGGGCAGCAGGGGCGGGCACAGGGCCCAGACGCAATGGGGGGGGGGGTTTGCAAAGCAGGACTGTATGGGCATATGGTGACAAGTCCATGCACTTTGATTGGCCACCATCTTGGAGTCTTGGGACTCTGGCAGCATGCATGCTGAGAAGGGAGAGCTCTGGCGCCAAGCCTTATGGGAAGTATACCTGCTTAGCAGACTCGGCCAGGATGGTTCTTGTAGACTCGTGGGTGTTCGTAGTCCACAGACCAACATCTAATAAAGTGTGTTTGGAGTCAATTCAGATGCTATGAGAAAAAAGCTGAAGAAGGCACATGGGAAAGCTATCCCGTGTTCACAGGAATTCAGAGTTGCAAAGTTCATAATGACAAAGAAAAAATTCCTAAGAGCCATGTGAAACCACAGAAGACTCCCCCCAAAGCCAAGCTATCTTAAACAGAAAGAACAACACCAGAGACATCATGCTAATGGATTTCAAAATCTGCCACGAGGCTAAAGTAATCAAGGCAGCATGGTGCTGGCATAAAATAGGGACACAGACAAATGGAACAGAGCCGAGAAGCCCAGAAATAACCCACGAGTTTATAGCTGCTGACAAAGGTACCGGGGACACACAGTAGGGAAAAGGCAATCTCTTCTATAATGGGGGTCAGGAAATTGGATGTCAACCCACAAATAATGAAATGGGAGCTGGCCATACCACACATACAGAAATCAACTGGAAAAGGGTAAAGACTCAAATGTAAAAACTGAAGCCGTGTATGGTGAGGAAATGAAAAGAGAGCTCTTGACGTAGCTCTGGGCATCCCCATTTTAGGCATGAGTAACAAAGACAAAGGGAGTTATAGGGGCGGGGCTGCAGAGAATGGCCTGTGGCTGTCTGATCCCCCGCCCATGACTTCACCTTCCAGAGATCATTCTTCTCTCTGCTGTGTGTGTGACTTCTCCTTTAGATATTTTAAATCCACATGCAAGTGAGACCATGTGGTATTTGTCCTTCTGTGCAGACACCTAGATTGATTCTATTGCATGGCTGTTACTGATAATGTCAGCTAGGAAGAGAACACGTCTGCAAACTGAGCACCTGGAAGAGGTTAAGGTGCAGAATACAGACGGAAGCCAACTCAACAGCAAGATAACAAACAACCTGCTTTTACAATGGGCAATAAACCTAAGTAGATATTTCTCAAAAGAAGACCGATAGCCAAGAGGTCTGTGATGTACACTCAACATCACTAATCAACAGGGAAACGCCAACCAGAAGCACAGTGCTGGAGCACCTCACACCCATTAGGCTAACCACTGCTGAAAAGAGGACAGACAAGTATTGGTAAGGTTGTGGAGAACTCGGAGTACTCACATGCTGGTGGTAGGGAATCCAAATCTTATCAGAAGACAATGCCGAGATTCCACAAAAAAATAAAAACAGAACAACCATATGCTCCAACTACTGGGTGTATACCCAAAGGAAATGGAATTAGTATGTCAAAGAGACCGCTGTATGCCTATCTTATGACTTTATTAATAACAGCCATGCAGTGAAATCAACCTAGGTGTCTGTACAAAGGACAAATACAACATGGTCTCATTCATACGTGGGATCTGAAAAATTATCTAAAGGAGAAGTCACAAACCCGAGAGAAGAATGGTCTCGAAAAAGTAGAGTCATGGGTGGAGATCTTAGAGAGCCACCGGCCAATGGATACCAATCTTCAGTTAAACCGGCATAATAAGTTCAATAGAACTATTACATCATGATGACTATAATTAGTAATACATTATATTGCTTGAAAATTGCTAAGGGAATAGACAGATGAAAATATATGTTAACTAAATATATATAGAGACATTCCACAATATATACATATATCAAAAAAGCACATTGGGGGAAATGAATATATACAATTTTTATTTGTCAGTTAAAGATTAAGGAAAAGAAGATATTTGCTGCCTTTTAACCTCAGAATTCAACAGACCAATTTCAGTAGAATGGTTAAGTCTCGTGTTCAAAATAGAATAGCTAGAACCAGTGAAGAGATGCTATTTTAGGACACTGTTGTCTCAGTGAGGATGTGAATCCTCCAGTGGTTCTGTCAAAGAGGCTAAACTTTAGTGGGTTGCCAATCAAAGCATCTCTCAGTCTTCTAAGGATGCAGTACCTCTGTCAGTGTTGTCTCTTGCTCATTGGAGTTGCCTAAGTATGTTACATAGAGAAAAGCATAGCACTAAATGAAACCAGCTTTGGGGGTGGGTGTTGGTTTTGTTTTTGCTTTGTGCATCTTCAGGGAACAAACTAGACACAATTCCAAGTTTCTGGTTTGGCTATCTATAACTGCCATGAAGTGATCTTTAATTGTTCCCAATTTTAGAAGAGGAAACTGAAATATGAGAAGCCAAACAGCATACACAAAGAATTTGCTAGAATCTAAGCCCCAGAAACTGTAGGACAACTTGTTCCCTGTCCTGTCTTCCATGTCTCCTCCCTGTGCACTCCAGTGGGGTGTGCTCACTCTGACCTGTGGCTATAGGTGTCTTCTTTATTATTATTGTTATTGGTTTTGTTACTGTTGTTAATATTATTATTTTATTCTTTCTATTTTATTTTAATAAAACAGGGGTACCAGGAACCACATTGCGATACAAGCTGGTCTTGAACTCACTCTCTCTATATATAAAGTTCCAGGAAGAAGCTGTTTACACAGGCCCATGAGTGATAAACCTTCATCGACTATGGGGAGTTTGGGATGTTGCTGATCCTATAGCCTAATTACAATTTCTTTTGATAGCCCACTGTGATGGTTGGCCCAGGAAGTGGCACTATTAGGAGGTGTGGCCTTGTTGGAGTAGGTGTGTCACTGTGGGGGGAGGCTTAAGGCCCTCACTCTAGCTTCCTGGAAGTCAGTCCTCCACTAGCCTTCAGATGAAGATGTAGAACTCTCAGCTTTGCCTGCACTATGCCTGCCTAGATGCTGCCATGTTCCCACCATGATGATAACTGAACCTCTGAACCTGTAAGCCAGCCCCAATTAAATGCGGTCCTTTATAAGACTTGCCTTGGTCATGGTGTCTGTGCACAGCAGTAAACCCCTAACACACCCACAAAAGATCCTTTCCTTACTCACTTTTCTATCAGACCTAACATCCTAATAAACAGATTCAAACTTTTGGAACCTATCAAGTTAACAAAACCCTATCCCACCCACAGAAGGGCTAAAAAATGCTTTCAGATACCATCTGAGGCCTATAGTTGAGATTCCTCTTCGTGATGTAACTACTCACTTGATATTCTCACCAATATATATTTTTAAATGCCTCAACTTACAAATGCTTTCTTTGTTCTTTACTATAAAAATTTCATGCAACTGCTCCCACATTGGAACGCTGCATTTGGGAAGACCTACATGTATGTTACTGGGCCGTGGTCATGCATGTCTCACCAGCATAAACTATCTTTTACTCCCTTTGAGGAGGACCTCTGTTCTTTGCATCAAGAATAGCCAAAGGTGACTTTTAACTCTTGATCCAAATCCTGGGATTACAGGAATGCACAACGCCCAGCTCTGTGGTAATCCTCTTCACGGATCTGAGCAGGCGCAAACACGGTGCTGACTGGGATTCCATACCCCAAGGGCAGATGCATTGCTGGGTTCTCTGATTTAATCCAGGCAAAGCATGCACCTGCACAGTATACAAAGGAATGGAGAGCCAGTGTTTTCATTCTGCACTCTCTGTCTATAGCATTCACTAAGCTCTGTGCCGAGTCAGCCACAGGCTGCAGTGCTTAACTCGGTTTCCCTGGAAATATACTGAAAATACTAAGTAAGATTACTGGCTTGTGGCAATGGCTCAGAGAGTAAAGTGCTTGCTGTGTGAACATGAGGACCCAAACTCCCATTCCCATTCCCCATCCCCCATTCCCCATGTTAAAACTGGGCATGGCAATATACCTGTAATCCCAGCCCAGAGGCAGGGGGAAATCTCTGAGACTTGCTAGCCTGGCTTAGCCCACCTAACCAAATCCCAATTCCTCAGTGAGGAAGCCTGTCTCAAAAAAAAAAAAAAAAAAAAGAAGAAGAAGAAGAAGAAGGTAGATATATCACCCTGAGGGAGGCAACCCAGACCCAGAAGGACTGACTTATAAGTAGACATTATAAGCAGACACGAAGTGCAGGACAACCGTGCTACAACCCACAGCCCAAAGAGACTGGTAATAAGGAGGACCCAGGGGAGAACGCATGAATCTCACTCAGAAGGGGAAATAGTCATTAGCGGTGGAGGGAGAGAGGGAACTGGGTGGGAGAGGGGTGAAGAGAGGAATGGGGATGGCGACCAAGTGTGGGAGAGAGGGCCGAGACTAAGATGGGAAATCATGGGGTGGGGGTGGATCTCTGGTGACTAGCTAGAGGCCTGGAATGGGGGAGACTATAGGGAGTCTATGGAGGTGACCCTAGCTGAGATTCCTACCAACAGGGGATATGGAAACTGAAGTGGCCACCTCCTGTAGCTAGGTAGAACTTCCAGTGGCGAGAGGGGGACATCAACCCACCCACAAAACTGTCTACCCAAAATTTATCCTGTCTGTAAGATGTGTAGGAATAAAGATGGAACACAGATTGAGGGAATGTCCCAATCTGGCCCAAGGAGACCCCTCCCATATGAGAGAGCCAACCCCTGACACTATTAATAATATTCTGCTATGCTTGTACACAGGAACATAGGATAACTGTCACCTGAGGGACTTCATCCAGCAGCAGATGGAAAACAGAGGCAGAGACCTAAAGCTAAACATGAGGCAGAGATCAGGGAGTCTTGTGGGAGACTGGGGAATTGAACAAGCCAGAGGCATCAAGGACACCACGAGAAGACCTACAGAGTCGACTAACCCGGGCTCATGGAGCCTCACAGAGACTGAACCACCAACCAAAGAGCACGCATGGGCTGGACCTAGGTTTCCACACACATTTGTAGGGATGTGCAGTTTGGTCTTCACGTGGGTCCCCTGAGAACTGAAGCAAGGGCTGTCTCAGACTCTGTTGTTTGCAAGAGGATTGAATCCTCTTCTCCTACATGGACTGCCTGGTTGGGCCTCAGCAGGAGAGGATGTGCCTAGTCCTGCTGGAATTAGAGTCCAAAAGGGGCTTCCCCTTTTTCTGGAGTGGGTAATGGGGGAGACAGATTTGTAAGGGAAGGACTGGGAGGAGAGAAGGGAGGGAGCTGGATTCAGGATGTGAAGTGAATAAAAAACTTACTGAGAGAAAAAGAAGATAGATACATACCACATTTTCATTATCCATCCATCCACGAGTGCACATTAGGCAGGGTCCTTTCCCCTGAAGATGTGAACACAACAGAAGTAAATAGGGGTGTGGGGTGTGCACCCCTCGGGTCTGCTGCCTTTGAGGATACTGTTCAAAAACACCTATGACATCTAATACCTCAGGTGCTGGTTTTTTAATTAAGTAATTAGAAAAATAAGGTAGACAATGTTAGTATTCTGTCTAAACTCCACCTCCACAGTTACCTGGCAACAGCCAGGTATGCTCCTCCCCACAGTTACCTGGCAACAGCCAGGTAGGCCTGGTCCACTATAAAAGGGGCTGCTTGCCCCCTCCTCACTCTCTTACCCTCTTAATCTTTTATTCTTACCCTCTTGTCTCTCTGTCCCCTCCCCCCTCTTCCTCTCTCTCCACATGGTCATGGCCAGCCTCTGCTTCTCTCTCTCTCTCTCTCTTTCTCTCTCTCTCTCTCTCTCTTTCTCTCTCTCTCTCTCTCTCTCTCTCTCTCCTACCCTCCTGGCTCCCCTCCCCATGCCCTCAATAAACTCTATTCTATACTATACCGGTGTGTGACTGGTCCCTCACGGGAAGAGATGCCTCTGCATGGGCCCGCTGAGACATTCCCTTCCCCCATACCTCTCCACATACCCACAGAACATACTCTCTTTATCTCTTTATCTTTTTATAAACACTTCAGACATGATTTGAGGAAGATGCCTGCCATCATATAAGGCCCCTGGCCTCCACATGCACCGACACACTCACACACACACAGAGAGAAAATAAAGGAAAAAAGATTCTTAAATTGACAATCCCAACACGTAACACACTTAAAAACAAAATCTACCAATACCATAATAATAATTATTCCATTTTTATAACCATGAGTAGATCCTATCTAAATGATAAATCCTCTTATTGTTAAGCTCTTGAAGTTGAGATCAACCATTTTAACACACACACACACACACACACACACACACACACACACACACACACAACCTGTACAGGGATTTGGAGTATACATTAGTCTGTTGTCACTGGGGATGTGAGCCAACTCTTCCAGAGTCTCAAGGACTTGTTTACCCTGGGACAGGGAGAGGGAGCAGCTGGTTAAATCTGGCCCCTTATCTGCTTCCTGGCTTGTGGGGACCGAGTGTGGTAAGAAATTGAGAGTATATTCATTTCAGTAACAGACCAAGAGGCAGAGGTTGGAGTGGGAGAGAGAATAGCCCTGAATTGGAGAAGTGACGGAATAGTCAGCAGTGGGAAAGAAATCATTGGCTTCCTCCATCCCAGGACTGTGTGCCCTCCAGAAAAAAGAGCCATACTATTTATTGAACAAATATTTCAAACGAGCAGTATGTTTCAGATAGGACCACGGGCGGAGACATTTACGGTCCTATTCTTAACAACACCAGTGGCAGCTTTTCTAAAGCATGGCCCTCTTTTATGTTCAGATATTTGCTCAGACCAATGTGACAGGGCCTGAGGTAACCCCACTCTGATGAAGAGCAGACATGCTGTATTTACAATGCTCTCACCCCACATCCCTGACCAGTGAGATAGCTTTGTCTGTCTCTTGTACATGCCAAGGCCCTAAAGTGCCCTCTTCCACCCAGTCATTCAAGGGAAAAAAAAATCCAAGCACAGAAATCTTTTGCTGAGTTTCTACATTTGTTGAAGATCTGAGCGGATGTGGGGAGGCGGGGAGTATGATACAGTGGTGCCTCATGGCTTGTCCTTCTCCTTTTGAGGCAAGGGTGCTGTACAGTGCTACACTGTGGCTTTACAGTGGTACCTTTCCTTTCCCCTCTTCCCATCCTCCTTTAGACAAAGCCTCCTGTAGGCCTATATTCACCTCTAGGGTGTGAAATTATAAGGTGGGTGCCACTTCGCCCAGTTTGGGGGATGCTGGAGATCAAGCATGCCTAGTAAGCACTCTATCAACAGAATCCCAGCCCCACATGAGCTCTTCCTTGTATCTTATATTGTGGGTAGTTATTCAGGTACTGAGAATATGACATTCTGCCAAGGTGGGCCTTATCAACAGCTCCCCCAAAGAAACAATTATCTTTATTTTTGGCTTAATGACTCCTTCCGTCAGAAGGAGTCTGTTGTTGTTTTAGTTTGGGTTTTTTTTTTTTTAATTTTATTTTGGTTTCAATTCAGTTGCAGGAACTCCACTCATAACTATTTCGATTTAATAAATTTGATGTATGTTGTAAAACTCAAAAGTTTTATCCAGTGCCGTGAATAATTCTGGAAGCCATCCAGGCTTGAGGAGTCATCCTCCCTCCATGTCAGGAATCAGCAAGCTCACCCCAGGAGCTTAACCCAGGCAGCCTCTGTGGTTGCACATAAAACTTTACTGGAATATAATCATGCTTTACTTTTGTGTATCTGCCAGGGCCATTTTTGTGACATAATTACAAAGCCTAATAACTATGGCAGAGACCATATGACCCGAGGGGTTAATATCTGGTCCTTTATAAAGAAACATGTGGAACCCTGCTCTTGTCTGTTTCATAACTAATTACAGAGTCATGTTATTATTTCTGATGGAAACTACGCACAACATTAGTGACTGGATTCTTTACTGTCACCTTCACACCAGGAAAAAAAAAAAAAAAAAAAAAAAAAACACCCGATCTTTCCTAAAGCACATTTACCAGCCAAGTTGATTTTTTCCTAAGTTATGCTGCCACCTGCTGGTAGAAGTGTGAAATCACAAATACATGAACAGATCCTCTATTTGTAATCGAAGTGTCTTGCTCACTTCCTCACTTGGTGGAAACAAGAAAGACTTAAGTGATTAAACAATTCGTTTTTCTAATGTTTTCCTCTTCAAAGACTCAATTGTAGCATTTCCAGTCCATGGGGCACTTATTCCAAGGTGCTATGAATATTCGCAATGGCATGGCTATTTTTAAGGTTCAAGTGCAGTGCTATTGAAGGCATAACATAACAGACTCATTCTCTATCTCAAGCTGATGAAAGGGAAGAATATTCAGACATAGAAATGCTTACCCAGGGGACTGTACACGGGTTGGAAATAAGACAGACGGCAGAGATGAAACCATTGGTTTTCAACCTTGACTTACCGATTAAATCTCCATGGAGCTTTTAAGAGCCAATGATGTACAGACCCCATTCCTTGGAGGTTCTGATCTAAAAGGTCTGAGATAAGCCTGGACATCAGTTTTCCTTTTTTGCCAAGTTCTCTGGTGATTTTAAAGAGCATCAAGTCTAAGAGTGCTGTTCCTCAGCAGTGTGTCTCAGATGACAGGACGTATTCCAACCATCATGGCTGCCTATACTTTTCCTGTCTCAAATGATAGGATATATGCCAGCCATCATGGCTGCCTGTTCTCATCCTGCAGATTTTGTTAGCTCTGTGATGGTGTCTGAGGACCAGATCCCTACTAAGCTTCAGGGTGATGCTGTGGGTGTTGTCTGGGGACCATCCTACTAAAATCAGGAAGGAATTAAGTCATTCCTGCCCATGCTTTTTGTGCAAACTCGGTAGTGCTGAGATTTTTAAGTAGGTGGGTTATCACCTGGGAGTTAACTGAACATGAAGACTTGAAGGGTCCCATCTCACAAACTCAATATATCTCTATTTCTAATACGTACCAAAGTAATTCTTTCTCTTTCTCCTTCCCTTTCCTTCTTTTCCTCTCCCCTCTGGCTCTATTTTCATCCTCTCCCCTCCCCATCCTCCTTCTTTTTGTGTGTGTGATAGTCTTACAATCTACTCAGGCAGGCCTAGAACTAATGGCAACCCTCCTGCCTCAGCCTCATCCCTCAGTGATGGGACTTTTGTCCTAAGCCACAACACCCAGCTGTCCCAAGTAATTTCAAAATTCAGACTGAGAGAGCCAGCCACAGTGTCACTTTCTCTGAGATGTTTTGAAGAGCGATATCACTGTTAATTTGACATGTTACTCAAATCAAACGGAAGCATATTTTTTTTCTTCCTCGGGAGTGAAAAAGAATTTTTCCAAAAGTTAGTGACTGAAAGGAAGAGCTATTTCATTGTATCCCTGAGTTCATGGTTTGCCAAGTGGCTCTGCTCACTGTGGGGTGAACTAAGGTCACTTGGCACCCAGATAATAAGTGGGCTACTCAAAACAGAGAAGATGACCTTATCACACATAACTTGGGAAAGAAAGGGTAGCTGGAAATCTGGGCCCAGCTGAGACTGCCACCTGTGCATAAACTCATCTGCATGAGACTCTCTGTTCTCAGGCTTCCAGAGAGTTCCAGGATACTCAAAATGGAGCAGGCATTCTCTCGTGGACTCATCTTAGAAACTGTCACAATGTCACCTCTGCTATAGTTCATTGATCAAGGCAGTGGCAGGGCTCACTCAGACCCAAGGCATGCAGTCATAAGCAGTTTCATGTGACCCCATGAAGACTCCCATAAGCTTCCCACCCCTGGGCCCCACACTCAAAGGGCTGCCTTTTGGAGTTAACACTCGTGATGTTGTTGCTTGAAATTCCTCATGAGTCTTGAACAAGGGCATTACACTCCCCTTTGGCACTTGATCCCACAAATGTAGCCTCTCCTTGTCTCAAATTGTATCTTTCAAAGGGAGCAGTGTTAAAAATGGTGGCCAAGGCAGGTATGGTGATATATCTGTAACCCAAGCTCTCTGGAAGTATGAGGTAGAGGAAGTGAGATGAAGCCCAGCCTGGGCTACAAAGTGAGACCCTATCTCAAAAAGCCCCTCCTCGTATGCTTTTTAAATTACACTATGGCGTGCATTTGTAAATCAGTGAACAGCTTTCAGGGGTCAGCTTTTCACCTCTATGATGTGAGTCGCAAGGCCTGAACTCAGGTCACCAATCTCAGCAGCAAGGGCCTTTGCCATTAATCTATCCCCAAACCATCTTTCTCTAATCAGCCACCAGTCACCTCCAGAGATTTCACTCCTTCTCACTGTATTCTTATATTCAACGTTACACTTTCAAAAAGCAGATTAAGGAAGTTAGGTTCTATTAAGCATAAAGAAATTAGATTACGAAATTGAGATTAGACTATAGTCTGCCACGCTTTAGGATTAATAAATATGGTATAAAGCCACTACCCTATCATGCTGGGTTCCTGTCAGCCCCTGCTAGCCCCTGCACACAGTCGCCTTTGGTCTTGCTTACTTGGATTGGCCCACTCTGACATTGATCAGTGCTTACCTCAGGTCAACATGCAGGCTGAACGTATGCAGTTACTTGATGAGAAAGACAGTGTCTTTGTCATTGTCTCTATAGATGCGGAGAGGCCCAGGGTCTCAGCAAACCTGAATTTGTGTTTGGAGCACCTACAAAGCCATTTGAAGGTATTTAACGACAACAGTGACAACTAGTCTAGTCCATGAGCTCTGTGAGAACCGAGCTCATAATAGGTCTTTCTGGATCGTCAGTTATTTGCCCTTTATACCCAGGAGAGATCCAGTAACAGGTGGTATGGCAACAATAACAGCCAAAAGGCTACCAAAAAGAAATCTCTCCTGGCTGGTAAAATGCTGTATTACTTTTCTTATTGTTGTGACAAATACTTGATGAAAAAAGTAACTTTTTGTCAAGGAAGAGAGGGAGGGAAGGAAGGAGGGAGGGAGGGAGGAAGGGAGGGAGGGAAAGAGAGAGGGAGGGAAGGGTGAAAAGGAGGAGGAGGGAGGGAATAAAAGGGAGGGAGAAGGAGGAAGGGAGTAGAAGGGAGAAGGAGGGAGGGAGGAAGGGAAGAAGGGAGGGAGGGAAGGAGGGAGGGAGGGGAGGAAGAGTTTATTTGGGCTCAAAATTTGAGAGTACAGTCCCTGTCAGCAGGAAGGCCTTGTGGCCAGACTATGAGAAGGCTGCTCACACTTCATCCATAGCCAGGAAACAGTGAGAGATGAGCCAAGGTGGACCAGTTGCTTTCTCCTGTGTACTCATTCTGGGACCCCAGCAAGTAGGATGGTAGTGCCCACAGGAGGATCAGAAGTTCAAGGTCATCCTTAGCTACAAAGAAAGGTTGAGACCAGTCTGGGCTACAGGAGATTGTGTCTTGAAAAGAAAAGAAGAGAAGAGAAGAGAAAAGTGAAGAGAAGAAAAAGGAGGGAAAGAAGGAAAACCTAGAGAATGATCCCTCAAATCTCTGAAGGAACAGACATCAGAAATTAGCAACTAGAAAGGCTTTGAGAATGTAGTTCAGTTCTTTCGCTACTATGGTAGAGCCCTTTAGAAATCTCATGGTACTAAGTGGAGAAAACAATATGTAATCCTTCAACTTAGAAGAGTACAAAGGCCAGAAGAACGTCTCAGAGGTCAGAGAAAACATGACCAGCTACGCTGATGGAAGGAGTTCAGGGCATTTGTGGGGGTGGGGTGGGAGTTAGAACAGACCAGCATTCCCAGAGTTTCTTGAAGGAAAGGCTGTTTGCTTTGTGGTAGATGTGACAAATGAAGCATTGGCCGTCAGCTACATAAGTGCTGATAGCAAACCATTCTCAGCCATCAGCTCCGCCCGCTAAAGAGATCGATGACTAGCTTAAGTGAATGTTTGAAGTCCTAGCCCCCAAATAACTTAGCACAACTCCACAGAGCCATCCCAGCTTCAAAGTCCCTGTGGGGTGGGCTGAGGTCCTTGTTGGGAATGCTGTACAGGGTAACCTTGCAACCGATTCCATAGCCTTGCCCCAGGTACCTACCCAGTATTCCTGGTAGACATCTTGCTTGGTTATCTACATCTCAGAGTAGGCTTTCCAAGAATCTCTATGATACCTGTGGATCAGATGAAACTATAGTCAAGTGAGCCACCAAAGACTATCGATGCCTACAATGCCACTAGGTTTTTTGCAGCTGGGGGAAGGAGTAAGCAAGAGCTGGAATAAAATTACATCTCCCTTGGGCAAGGAGACTCCCAGCGATGAAGATGTTGGCAGAGAGAGAATGGCTGGCATTCGGAGAATTTTCAAGACTGCCTGAGGAGGAAAAGGCAAGTATAATGATAACCAGCACCCAGCTCACAACCATGTGAGTTAAAGCCACTCCTGACCTTTTTGTCCCCTCTAATCTGAAGTACCAATCTGGGATGGGTAGGAAGATAAGTCAGCAGACCAAGGGCAACCCGAACAGAATTTTAAAAAGCTAGCAAGTGTTGTTTGATGGGCACGGCTCACGACAGACCACATCAGGCCAAATGGTTCCACGGGAGGTTTATTCAGGAGATAAGGGCAAAAGTGACAGCAAGAAGAGGGGGAAGAAAAAGAGAGGTCAGGGGGCTCTGCTTATTTATATAGATAATGGCTTAGTCTCTTGCAGGTAAAGGTAGGAATTGAGCCAAGTAGATTCTGGGAATGTGTGGCAGTTGTGGGCAGTTGCCTTGGCAACAGCTGTAGGGGTCGCCTAGATGTGATGTCACTTGGTTCGAAGTCAGTCCTGATACCAACAGCAAGTGTTGACTTCCTGCAAATCCTGTAATTACAATTTCTTTCCGTCTAAAATAGGGTCCCCAGCGTCCTTGTTGCCAGGTGTTATAAAACCTGAGCTTATCAAAGGATGGTTCCAGAGTTGGAGAGAGGGTTCAAGTGATGACGTTTCGAAGTTCTTTCCTGGCTGGCATTATTTATTACATGCATCCTGAGAGACACATTAGGCACTGAACTGCCTCTAGAAAGGAGCCCCTTAGTCAGGAATCACAGAAACAGCTGCGACAGAGCAGAGGCAACGGGTGTGTGATCTAGTTCCCGCTCACTGAGACTAAGCTCACGCAGAAGAAGCAGAGCTTGTAGGCTTGGGCCTATTCTGGAACCTTCCCTTTTGGATATTCCTAGTATAGCTCTTCTCCTGGTCCCGCCCAGCTTGCCCAGCTCAGTTCTGCCTCCTGTTCCTGCAAAGCAAGTTCTCAGGCCCGCCAGCTCCTTGATACCCATTCCTCTGTTCCAGAGTCTCATGTCTTGCAACCATCCCTAGTCCAGCTCCTCTCATTCATAAGAGCACGCCCCACTTGTCCGGCCACACCCCTGAAAACTGACTCCGCCCCACTGGACTCCTCTTTTACTTCTTGGCCACGCCCCCTCTAGCTGCCCAGCCAGGACCCCCTCTCCGACTCTCTGACTCTAATTCGCTTTCCTCTGCTGCTGCCTTACGCCCCACTTACCTGGTTACGCCCCTAAAATCTGTCCAGACACTCTCTCTGGGCACTGCTCTTTTCACCTGACCACGTCTCCTCTCGCTGCTACGTCCCACCCCTCCCTGGTAGCCCTAACAGCCCCAGGTTGTTCGGCCACGCCCCGAAAGCATGGCTCCGCCCCTTCTCAGGACGGCCACTCTTCTTCAACACCACGCCCCTCTCGTTGCCACGTTACGCCCTTCTCCCCAATCGCCAGGCTCGGCTCACTTACTGCTCCGCTCTTCTCTCCAGACTCCGCCCTCTCCACTGCTGCACCCCGCCCCACCATTTTGGCCCCGCCCCAAAGGCCTGGCCTCAGACACAGCCCAGCTCCTGGCCACACTCCTCCCTGATTTTGGTTTCTCGCCGCCGCGCTCCGCCCCTCTTGGCTGGCCCCGCCTCCTGGCCCCACCTCCTCCTGGCACCCAGCAGGCTCCCAGCCTCAGCCGGCCGCGGGCATCATGGGCACAGCCTCGTCGCTGGTGAGTCCCGCTGGCGGGGAGGTGATCGAGGACACGTATGGGGCAGGCGGCGGCGAGGCCTGCGAGATCCCGGTGGAAGTGAAGCCCAAGGCCCGCTTGCTGCGCAACTCTTTTCGTAGGGGCGCGGGAGCCGGGCCCGGGTCGCTGCCTCGCGCGGCGGGGGGCGGCGGGCTGCTGGGCGCCAGCTTCAAGTCCACCGGCTCGTCTGTGCCCGAGCTAGAGTATGCGGCGGCCGAGTTTGAGCGGCTCAAGAAAGAGTATGAGATCTTCCGGGTCAGCAAGAACCAGGAGTTGCTGTCCATGGGCCGCCGAGAGGCCAAGCTGGACACCGAGAACAAGCGGCTGCGAGCGGAGCTGCAGGTAACGCGGGACCCAGCGCGCTGCAAGCGGGAGGCTCTGAGGAAACTGAGACCCGAGCGAGCCGCTCAGCCGCTTGGTGGCACCACCATCCTATCCCAGCTACAAACCAAGTTGTTTTCTAAATTGTATAGAAACTGCTCCTCCGTGAGGAATCATTATTTGAGTCTAAATTTCTTATCAGCATCTTTCCCCGCCCTTTTCAGTTTCCGGTTCATTCATTAAGTAAGACACGTTGAATCAACCCAAGTTCAGAAGCCGCAAAATTTCTCAGAGCAACTTCACACAACTCCCGGTTTAACATGTCTCCAAGATGGAGCTCTTGGCTCAGTTTCTTCGCGAAGTTCTGCAGATTCTAGGGTTTAATGATATGATAGAAATTTTTTCTGGAAACCTGATTTCATCGTTTTTAACTGTTGTGATTGAAAATCTTCCCTGAGTACTCAAACTCGCTTAGTTCATTTAGTTAATGGACTCAACAGTTACCGAAGTGCTATTGTAGGCCTTATAACTGATCACCTTTGATTCATTCAGATACTAGGTAAAGCAGAATTTCTCAGAGCAAAAAATGTGAGACTACGCCATGGGCTCTGAGCCTCTCTGGTGGCCATTTGTTTATGCCTTTCTTTTCTGTGGGAGGGATCTCTGACAGCCCAAAAGCTCCCGGCCCATCAAAGTAGAACTTAAATAAACAGCACAGATTTTTGTAAAAGAAGGCTCCTTCCTTCTAGTCAGGCATCATTCCCATCAGCTATGAAACCCTTCAATTATCTGCTGTGCTCTTAGCATATTATCTGGGAAGCTGTTCTTACACACACACACACACACACACACACTCCCTGCTGGCCTCACTTTCCACTGGGAGGCCAGTGCGCTTGCCCCTATAAAATGGATTTGTGGGTCCCTTCTGTCTGATTGCATGTGTGTGTACCACTGCCCACTTAAGAACCATAAGAGGTGGCAGGTAGAAGGGGAAGTGGGGATAGCAAGCTAAAGAGGCCAGTGCAGGGAGGACTGACAGACAGATGTCACAGATCACAGATCAGCAATTCCAATTCCTTGTGAGACCTGTTGTTCCTTTCTTACCTGCACAATCTTGAGAAAACTCCCCCATATTATTTCACTCAGCCTTGCTGACATTTTACTGATCCATTGCCTGCCACGGATCCAGACTGCGACTGGCTTAGGAGATCAGTAAAATGATTAATATATAATGCCAAGGAGCACAGAAATCTTCATACGTACCATTCTTCAAGCTAAGCTTTACACATTGCATGTCTTATTCTCTTAGAAACACAAGGTATAGAAAAATCCCGGAGCTGGTGCGGTATTTCAATGAAAAAGCATTAATTTCTGTTGAAAGCTCATCGCTGTAGAACCTGTTTACTAGGACTCAAAGATGTTTGCATTTTTTTTTCTATTTTGCTTGAAATAACTGACAACATAGAAGTGTTTGATAATTGATAAAATAGTGAGTAGAGGGTAAAGATCCCAACATATGTAAACATATATGTAAGAATTTAAAATCCGAATGAAAGGCTGTTTTTGTTGGGAGATAACAAGGTGCATCGTTGCAGGCACTTCAGAAAACTTACCAGAAGATACTTCGGGAAAAAGAGGGTGCGTTAGAAGCAAAATACCAAGCCATGGAGAGAGCAGTCACGTTTGAACATGACAGAGACAGAGTTAAAAGGCAATTCAAGGTAAATTCTATTATTTCTCTACCTCCCAACCCTCCTCCAAGTGACATAGATTAAAAGCCAGTTTAAAAAAGTTTCTTTAAACCAGGTATGGTGGCAAACACCTTTAAGTCCAGGACTCTGGATGCAGAAGCAGACAGATCTCTGTGAGTTCGAGGCCACCCTCTACATAGTGAGTTCCGGGACAGTCAGAACTTCATAATGAGACTCTCTCTGTCTTGGAAAAAAAAAAGAAGCAACTAAAAAAGAAAATTTTTTCATCTGATATCTTGTGTAACATAGATAAACCAAGTAACACCGGTGAAGGTGTTTCTATAGAAAAAAAAATGCAACCTATGAAGTGTTCGGAAATGTTTGGGATTTGGTATGAGGGAAACAATGTATTACATTGTCACACTCACCCATGCTGTCAGACTTCCAGCTCGCTCCATTGTGAACAATAAATGGGGGTCTGGAGAAGTCTTTCTGTTACAAATGCGAAGACTGAGAACCAAGCGGACAGCGGACACCGACTTTATGAATAAATGCCCACCCACCCCCTGCAAACTTGGTGGCGTGACTTCGTGATTATGGGGGAAAAAAAAGTTTCAAAATTAAATTGTACCTTTTAAAAAGATTTTTAGGGAGACCAAAGAAAATGAAATTCAGGACTTACTGAGGGCCAAACGAGAGCTGGAGAGCAAACTTCAGAGGCTGCAGGCTCAGGGTATCCAAGTGTTTGACCCTGGGGAGTCTGACTCGGATGACAACTGCACAGATGTCACTGGTAAGCTCACTTCATGTTCGTGTCCACTTTCCTCAGAGCAGCAGTGACGTTCAGGATGGCCAGTAGCCCTTTTGCTCTCTGTGTGCAAGATTAGTGCTTACTCTGTTCTTACAAATAGGGGGACCTTTCAGTGTCTCTCTCAGCAGTCAGGACCTCCTCTCCTTGAAATGTGTGATGTCAGGAGCTATGTTTTCTCTTGTCGTCATATTCTGCCATCCATCCTAGCCCATGGTGTGCATGCATGCTCATGCTCATGCGTGCACTCTTTCTCTGTCTCTCTGTCTCTGTCTCTCTCTGTCTCTGTCTGTCTCTCTCTTACTATCTCTGCACACCCCCACACCCTACCCTATTCCAGATCAATCAGCATTTTTCTCCAAAGGACAAAAGAAGGCAGAGTGTGTAAGTTGTTTTTCTTGTTGCTGTGACAAAGTGCCTGGCAACAAACTACTTAAGAAGGAGGGTCTCGTTTCTGCTCATGGTTCAAAGGCCTCAATCCAGCACTGCAAGGACGTCACAGCAGCAAGAGCATGAGGCAGCTGATTCCATTGCCTTCCCAGTTAGGAGTCTCGGGGCGATGGACCCTCTGCTCCGCTCAGCTTGCTTTCTCCTTTCCAAACAGTTTGGACCCCACCCCCAACCTGTCCCGGAACCGGCCACTTTTAGGGTGGGTCTTGCCACCTCAACTAACCTACTCTAGATGATCCCTGTCAGTTTAACAATCAAGATTAACCTGCAAGGTGGCCCCAGGGTGAGAGGCGCTTCCACCCAGGACTGATGACCTGAGTTCTATCCTGGGCCCCAACAAAGTTGCAGGAGACAGCTGATTCCTGAATCGGTCCTCTGACCTCCACACACAGGCAACGGCATGACCATGCCTTCCTGCATGCACATGCATGTGCGGTTACTCGCACACTTTTTTTTTAAAAAAACATAGCATCACAGGTAGACACCTTGCTTATCCTGAAGACACACCTGAAATACAGTCACCTCTACTCAAATGGCTATGGCCAAAGGCTAGACTGGACCTAGACTGGAAATTAAAATCAATAGACTAGCTAAAGTGGGAAGGGGAGCTAGGCATCCTGGAGTTACAGTCTCCACAGATTGCTTCCTATGTAGTGATGTAGTCTTTGCAACTTTGTATAACACCTGCATTGTGGTCTCACCATTTCCAAAGTAGTTCTGTGAGTCACTCAAAAAACTTTGGTTTTATAATAAGCACAGAAAACATTTTTCTATTGTTAAAATTGATTTAAAAAAAAATCACAGGCCGGGCAGTGGTGGCGCATGCCTTTAATCCCAGCACTTGGGAGGCAGAGGCAGGTGAATTTCTGAGTTCGAGGCCAGCCTGGTTCACTGAGTGAGTTCCAGGACAGCCAGAGATACACAGAGAAACCCTGTCTTGAAAAACCAAAACCAAAACAAACAAAAAAAATCACAGAATCGAAGGCATTTCCTATGTTTCAAGGGAAAAAAATCTACTGTGATTAATATCAAGTAAAGGAAACGCTTCTTATAGGTAGGTATGAGGAGAGAACGCTGTGCCGTCCTACTTATAAGGGTTGTGTTATAGTTTTACAAAGTGATGTGTTTGGGAGTAAGATACAGCAACTGGCAATTCCTTTCTAGTTTGCATTATATTCCCATTGCATTGTGGTCAGCATCCTGGGACTCTTACTACTAACTTTTGAGAAAGCAATGATTTGATTGGCCAAGAGCAGCTGGAAATTCCCTCCTGCTGTCACATTAGCTGCACTGATTGCTTCCATGTTGGCTGTTCAGGTGTACAATGTATCAAAGCTACCTTAGTTGTCTTGGCAAGTTAACAGAAACAAGTTAATGCTCCCTTTTGGTCTTTCTCCTTGTTACATTGATTTAAACCTGAAGGACACAAGGTATCAGTGCCCTGTTGAGAGTCTACCTTCAGAGTCCCCCTTCATAAACTGAGCAGAATGGCATCCCCTGTTAATCTCAGCAACCAGGAGGCAAAGGCAGATGGATGTCTGTGCATTCGAGGCCAACCTAGTCTATATAGTGAGTTCCAGGACAGCCAGGGCTAAGTCTCATGAAAAAAAAAAAAAAAAAAAAACAGTTCCTTCACATTTAATTGATGTATAAATGTCCAGTCGCAAGTAGGGTTTTAGAATAATTGTTTGTGGTGTTTTAAAAGTCTCTCATTTTAATTTTTATTATATTTATTAATTTATTTATTTCGTGTGTATGTATGCGTGTGCATGTGAGTAGCCTGCGTGTCAGAAGGTACTCTTCTGTGAGAAGCAATTCTCTCCTTCTACCAATCACACTTCAGGTTTTGGACTCAGGCAGGTCCTGAGGCTAGGTGGCAAGCCCCTTTACATGCTAAGCCATCTTGCTGGCCCTAAACTGGTTTTTACTAAAACCTCTTTGTCTCTTAGATGATGACGAGTAGGATTGTGTTAACCAGAGCTGAAGTGCTCTGCCAAAAGTCAGTGCCAAAATGTTTTTAAAAACCATTATTTTAAGGCTTATCATATTTATAAGTTGTGTATCTTGATGTGAGAACCCCAATTTGACATATGTGGAGAGTTTTCAAACATTTGGTAACTTGGTTTTAATGAAATTCCAATTCCTCGTTGCAAACAGCTACCGGAACCCAATGTGAATACTGGGCCAGCAGGGCTCTGGGCAGCGAGCATTCCATAGGCAGCATGATCCAGCTTCAGCAGTCCTTCAGAGGCCCTGAGTTTGCCCACAGTTCTATAGATGTGGAAGGACCGTTTGCAAACATCAACCGAGGTAACCAATCCCTTGCCTGGTGGTTGTGACTGCTTATGTTCTGGAGTCTTGTGCAACAGAGCGTGACATTAGTGTTCTGGAACATTCCATTGGCAAGCCAGCATGCACAGAGATGGTGACTGACCAAGCAGAGGCGACATCCTTCTCATCAGGATAACATTGTTTCTCCTGCCATCCTGCCCACCCAGGTTCTAGCAGCTGCTTGATTCTCTGAATTTGTAGGTGCTTTTGTTGAGCCACAGGGATATGATGTAGCATAATTGATGTTACTGAAAGGCCATGCTATAAAGCAGAATACGGACAGGCCTGCTAGGTCAGTGGAAGAGTGTGTTGACGTTAGTGTTATCCAGTGCTGCCAAAGCATTGAGCTGTGCAGAACTGCACAGTCATTGCAGCCCCAAGAACCTATCAGTAGTTCTACTCTTATTCCCTTAAAACAGTAAAGTCGTTTCACTGCAACAATGCAAATTATTTTTATATTGTGTTCGTGATTGCCAGTGAGTTCACCATTTTTCCTTCTGACTAAGCAACCTAAAACCGCTTTCCATTTTACACACTTTTCAAACTCTGTGCCTCATTGGATGTCAGAATGAGAGGGCAAAATGACGTGTCACCTTGGGAATGCAGACTCCCTGCAAATAGAGCAAAGCAGAGTCAGGGCCACTGCCCTGGGGATCCAGTGTTCTCCAGGGGAGACCACTAGTGGCATTCACTGCCTCGAATCCCAGAAGAGAATGTGAGGCTAGCTTTGTCGGTAGTAACACGTGACTGTCTGTCTGTCTGTTAAGGCTTCCCCCCCCCCCCACCAGACTCCCTTGGAATTATTTTGTCAGTTTCATTCTGGTACATTTCTCAGGAATTTATGGGAATTTTACTTCCAGATGACTGGGACGCTGCTGTGGCTGGTTTATTACAGGCCACCCCTTTGTTCTCATATTCCCTGTGGAGTCACCCTGTCAGATGTTACCTCATCTATACAGACGAAACTCAGCCCGAAATGGAACTTTTCCTTAAGGTGAGAACATTCAGAAATTGTATATTCACTTATTGAGAAGGCAACGCCTGGAGCTGGAAGGACCGCTCAGTAGTTAAGAGCTCTGGCCGAGAACCCAGATTTGTTCCCCAGCACCTAGATGCTGGCTCACAACTGGCTGTAATTCCTATTCCAGGGGATTAGATGCCCTCTTCTATGCTCTGTGGGCATCCAGGCGTGCACAGAATACACATACACACATGCAGGCAAAACACCCATATGCATAAAGAAAAAATAAATCTGTTTTAAGAAAGACAGAAAAGGAAATACAAGTTAGTAGCTGGGGTGGCACACATCTGTAATCTCAGCACTCAGAAGACAGAGGCAAGAGAACTATAGTGAGTTTGAAGCTATCCTGGACTACAGAGGGGGATCCTATCTCAAAACAAACAAAATACAAATTAGGATTATATTCAGACTATAATTGCATTTAAACTAAGTAGCTTGGTGTTGGGGGTAATATTTTTAAAAACATCGCATGGTTCTGCTGCTTTCCGAGCAGCCGCCATGATCCCGACTAGCAGCAGCCAGAGGCCAAGAGCTGCGCCATGCTCCCACCGCTGCTCGGCTCAGACCGCGGCTCTGGCCAGCTTGAAACATCGACCCTGACACCCACGAGACGCCGCCATCGTGGTGGCTAGATCAGCCAATCCACCACGCTGTCCACAATGTTTGGATTAGCCCAGATTATACCCACCATCCTGCAGTACCTGGTAGAATGAAGACTCTTAATACTTAATGGCTATCCAATATTTATATATTTGGAAATATTCAATTAACAAGATACCCACACAATTAGAATTGTTTACCCAATTAACTAACCTAGATATGAATAACCTCTTGAGACTGCTAGAGACACAAGGACATCCCCCGCCACCATCTCTCCTCCTCTACCTCTTTCGTCTCCTCCCCTTTCTCTCCTTCTCTCCTCCCACATTAGCTCCTCCCCCATCGGCTCCACAGCAAACGCTGTCACAGCAGCAGCAGCAGGAAACCCTCCTGCTACAGCTTGGTATTTATGAGATTATCCGTCTTAAAAAAAAAACAAAAAACAGAAAACATTGGGTTTTGCTTATGACACAGTTTGGACCAGTATTCCTGTGTGGAAGGGCAGAAATCGTGTTACAACTCTTAGTTTTTAAAAAGATTATTTCAGCCAGGCGTTGGTGGCGCACGCCTTTAATCCCAGCACTTGGGAGGCAGAGGCAGGCGGATTTCTGAGTTCGAGGCCAGCCTGGTCTACAGAGTGAGTTCCAGGACAGCCAGGACTACACAGAGAAACCCTGTCTCGAAAAACCTAAATAAATAAATAAAAATATTATTTCAGGGGAAACCTGAAACAAGGACAGGGGCTACGCTATGATGATGAGACTAGCATTGGGACTTTATGGCTTTTTTTCTTTTCATTTAATTTCATACCTAAAATATATCATTAAGATGCCATTATCTTAGTGGTATACACCTTTAAACCAGCACTCAGGAGGCAGAGACAGGCAAATCTCTTGAGAGTTCGAGGCCAGCCTGGTCTACACAGCAAGTTCCAGGACAGCCAGGCTGTTGTACAGAGAAACCCTGTCTTGAAACACCAAGAAAAAACAACCCAACATCTTAATGTAAAAGTAGAAAATATAGCTAAAAATTTATATAATAAAATGGCCTTCTTGATATTTCATTGACTATTTTCTGCAGGGTTTGAGTCCTTCATTAGCTGGGTCTGATTTAGTTGCTGTCCTTAAAACTATTTCAGATGAAACCAAAGTTTATTCCTTGTCTCAACTTTGAACTTCTCAAGGCATCCATGGAGTTATTCTAAAGCCTGTGGCCATTTCTGGCTTGCTACCCGGTTTCACGTGGCCCAGAGCCAAGATTTGTTTTTATATTTTAAATTATTGGGAAGAGAAAATATAAGAAGACTTTCATTATGTGAAAATTATATGAAATGTACACTTTATTATTTATTTTTAAAAAATGTTATTGAAACATGCCCAGGTGTGTGTGTGTGTGTGTGTGTGTGTGTGTGTGTGTGTGTGTGTGAGAGAGAGAGAGAGAGAGACAGAGAGAGAGACAGAGAGAGACAGAGAGAGACAGAGAGAGAGAGATCCACCTATTGCTGTACTACAAAAAAGAGTTAATTGGGACAGAAACCAAAGAGATTTTAAAAGCCTCTGTTGAAATAGTTGAATTATTGAACATTATTATTTTTGTAGAAATATTTGCCGCCTGACCTTTTATAGGAGAAATCTGTATACCTAATGTTGCAAATGAACTTTAAATGCATCTGCCTGCCCCAGGAGAAACCCACTGAATTCAGTCCACAAATTGTTAATAGATTTTTTTTTAAAGGTTTATTTATTTTATATATGTGGGTACACTGTCTCTGTCTTCAGACACACCAGAAGAGGGCATCAGATTCCATGACAGATGGTTGTGAGCCACCATGTGGTTGCTGGGAATTGAACTCAGGACCTCTGGAAGAGCAGGCGGTGCTCTTAACCGCTGAGCCATCTCTCCAGCCCGTTAATAGATTTATTTAGCATTCCTTTGTAATATTATTCAATTTTGGTAAGATATTAAAATATTTTAAAATCTCAAAGCTTCCATCTCGTAATTGGACATAGGTGACTCCCAAAGACAGTTGGAAGCTTCTCACTAATTGCTTGCATAAAAAAAATCATCATTATTTAGTAATATACTTTATCATAGAACAATATTTTTTCATTAAGAATTTTTAATTTTTTATGTTTCTAGAAATGAAGTTTAGGGCTTTTCATTTGCTAGGGCAAGCCCACTCTCATGGAAGCTACATTTCCTAGCTCAAAGCACCACACACAAACACACACACACACGCACGTGCACGCGTGCACACACACATACACATGCACGTGCACACTCACACACACATATACAT
The DNA here is from genome assembly GCA_030674055.1 of Rhabdomys pumilio. Lineage (NCBI taxonomy): Eukaryota > Metazoa > Chordata > Mammalia > Rodentia > Muridae > Rhabdomys > Rhabdomys pumilio. The sequence goes on along the minus strand of JANHMN010000020.1, from coordinate 5,888,646 downwards.
ACATACACATGCACGCACACTCACACACACATATACATACATACACATGCACGCACACACACACATATACATACATACACATGCACGTGCACACACACACATACATACACACGCACGTGTGCACACACACGCACACTCTCACACGTGCACATATCCATACATACACATGCACGCACACACACACACACACACACACACACGGATATATACTTGGATCGTTTAAAACAAGAAAACAAATTATCCATGATATAAATAACAAGAAATATCAAATCAAACTAACCTAATACTTTCTTCTGTTGTTCGATTATGAAATAAATCATCTTCTGAGCTAGAAAATAGCCATCTTGTTAAGCTATCATTTTTGTTCTAGAGAGAAATTTACTTTTTCTCTATAAGATTTTCTTTAAAATGTGATTATTTTAAATTTTTGTATTAGAATATAGCTATAGAGACTGCTCTAAAGATGCCTTTTAAGTGATAAGATCCTCTCTACCTTTAACTAAATTTATCATGAGCTTATTTATTTTAATTCATTTTTAGGACCATTCACCTAAACTTAAAAGGATGTGTGAGACAATGGGATATTTCTTCCATGCTATTTATTTTCCAATAGATGTTGAAAATCAGTACCTCACTGTAAGAAAATGGGAAATTGAGAAGAGTTCTTTAGTAATTTTATTCCTTCATTCAACATTACCAAGGTAAGCCAAAAGATATTTCTAATTCATCATTCACATCAGCTGTAAAGAGATTACTAACAAGTGAACTTCAAAGATAAGTCCTAATTCCATTCTCGTAGTTAAAAACAGTGTGTGAAATCTAATAAACTTCATAACTACCTCATACCTAAATAAAAAATGTAAAGTTTTATACCATCGGACCTATCAGTATCATTAATATAAACACTGTTTTGGTCAGCAGTTGGCAAATAGTGACCCAGGTATCAGCTTTTTGTAAATAAAGATTTACTGGGACATGTATTGACATTTTTGAGAATTTTGGGGATTTGGGTTTCTAAAAAAAAAAAAAAACAGAAATATTATATGAACGTGCTTTTGTTTTAATCCCAGGTGTAGGAATGTGGGCTGCTGTAGACTGTCCACAGCAGCTGACTATAATTTGCCTCGTGCTCTCCCATAAGCATAGTTTTGCCAGCTATAGATAGTTTCTACAATTGTGTAACGTTTGGAATTCTGGAAACTTCTCAGAGGGTGTATAAATGCTAAGGCCCCAAGAGAAGGGGTGGGTGGTTGTTGGTTGTTTAGGAAGATCGGTTGCAGTTTGGTAGTAGCTTCGGTCAAGGAAGAAACAAAAGGAAAGAAGTTAGATTCGGGGGTTTTCCTAATTCCTCTCTCCCTTCTCTCCTGTTTCTCTCCTGTCTAGTGTTCAGGGGTGAAACCCAGGGCGAGGGATGGGAGCAGGAATAGAGGATGAGAAAAAGAAGGACCCACAAAGTAACAATGACCAGCTATAGAAACACAGTTACATTTCCTTGGTTTCTGTAACCTTTTAGCAGCTGCTTTCCTAAAAAGGACACAATGGAGTATTTACAGCAGAAACCCTGTGTCCTACATAGCCCAAAATGTTTATCGTCTGACTTTACAGAACAAAGCTGGTAGCTTCTCATTTGGGTCCACAGTAAATCTCTTTAGATACAATTTGAGAGAGGTGAAGTTTCAATCTGAATATAACTGTTAATGAATCTTACCTACTGGGGTTTTAATCAATCAAAAATACATGGTGTAGATATACATAAAAAACAAAATGGCCAGCATGGGAGGTTAGCTATTCTATCCAGACATGTTGATAGGATTAAGCCCTTGCAAAGCATTAGTTGCCTTTGAGTGTGACCCAACTATGATTGCTAACTGTGTGCAAAACTGTGAGATCTCTAGGTCTACCATGTTTCCCAAGTTAAGCCTTATCCTTGGTCCTTAAGGTTCTGCCTTGTAGCTGGGCCTGATAACTCAACCTTAGAGTCTCAACTGCTCAGTAACCTGAGGCAGGAGGATTACAAATTGCAGACCAGCCCAGGCAATTTAGCAAGATCCTGTCTCAAAATGAAAAACCAGGGACTGAGTATGTAGCTCAGTTAGTAGGGGACTTTCCTAGCATGCACAGCCCTGACATTCAAGTGCCTGGGGAAGGCAGTGATGGGCAGAGGCCAAAAGCTGATGGCTTTTGGCAATTTAATTCTCTCTTGCTATTCAGGGGTCTAAAGCTGATGGCTTCTGGCAGTTAACTCCTGCTGATAGCAGCAGGTGGAAAGAAATGTAGTTTCCTGGGTTCTTTTTTCTTTGACTCAGGGACCTCTCATTGTCCAGGCAAGAGGCTCCAAGTTCATTAAGTCTTTGTGAGTAAAGAGAAAAGAAAAGAAAAGAAAAGGAGAGAGAAAGAAAAATAAAGAAGGAAAGAAGGGAGGAAGAGAGGAAGGGAGGAAGGAAGGAAAAAGAAAGAAAGAAAGAAAGAAAGAAAGAAAGAAAGAAAGAAAGGAGGGAGGGAGGGAGAGAGAGAGAGGGCAAGCACAGACACATGCATACTGGATGAAGCAGAAAAGGGTTACACCTCCACTTTATTGTTGTTCTTAGTTTTTATACCTTCTCAGGATAATTGATAGATGTGTTTTTAAGCATTGCATATCCTATGTTCATAGTAAGTTTAAGGCAACAGCTCATGTCATAGGTTAATAAGGCTTAAGGAGTTACAGAAGAATTGTTTGTGTCTTTCCATTAAGACTAGTACTCGACTAAATATTAATTATGTATTTTTGACTCCACAAGTTCATTATAAGTTTAAAGCAATAGTTTTTATGTCACAAGTTATCATAGCTTGTCAAAAGACAAAGTATCTGGCTTGTGTCTTATTATTTTGAAGTTTTGCATGTATAGCCTAGTCCATCATTTATTTTCTGTCCTTGCACCTACAATAAATTGCCCATTTCCAGTTTATGACCTGTAGCTACCAGAGAGTGACCTCATTCCTATCCTAGAAGGAATGTTTTCCTTGATTGTAAATTTGTTCCGAGCCCGTTTTCTTTTCCTAGTGCAATTAGCCTATGACACATGAAGGTTTACAAAGCTCTATTTGCAGCTTTTATTCTATAGAGGACTTGAAATTACTTGTCTGAATTTAGGAGTTCTATAAAATCATTATCAGGAATTATGAAACCATCAATTCATCTAAACAGTGTTACTACATGAAAGTACATCTTCATATTGGTTCTGCAGGAAATTTGCCCAACAGGATGGGCTGGTGCCCCGGAATCATTAGGCTGTGTAATAGTGACAGGAAAGGCAGATCAGCAGTGAGAAGCAATCCTGGGATGAAGTCTCTGAGGATCCTGCATCTCAGAGCTCACCCATCACAGCCATGCAAAATGCTGGGCCATCTCCAGAATACTCACTTGCTCTCCATAGCCTTTCCTAGATGGTTTCTGACACACGGGATTCTGGGATCAGTTTCCAACACTACACAAAAACAGACATAGTGATGAATGCCTGTATTTCCAGCATTCAGAAGACTGAGAAGGAGAGACTGAGGATAAAACTCAATGGTAGATTAATTGCCTAGTGTGCATGAAGCCTTATATTCAATGCCCAGTTACACATATACACACATAACACACACACACAACACACACCCACCACATAACACACACACATACATGCTCACACCAGAAACACACACATATACATACACACTCACACAAGATATACACACCACACACTTATTCACACATGTTCCACATAAACACACATCTCACACCACGCACATATCATGCTCACACATACACACCCAGCACACCGTACACAGACACACATCTTACAGTACACACACACACACACACACACACACACACACACACACAAACACACAAAAGAAAAGATAGGACCACAGACTGCTTAGTGGCTAGGTCAGTAGAGCCAGTGGAGCCCTCCTCAGAGTGTGTCTACAATGCCCTTCAAATGGTTGCCTTCTCCAGGAGTGGAGGTGCACGCCTTTAATCCCAGCACTTGGGAGGCAGAGGCAGGAGGATTTCTGAGTTCGAGGCCAGCCTGGTCTACAGAGTGAGTTCCAGGACAGCCAAGACTATACAGAGAAACCATCTTGAAAACCCGAATTAAAAAAAAAAGGATGTATCATTTTTAATACCTAGTGTTACTTGGCCATATCTTATGTCACGTGGCAATATATGCCCTTCGTTGTTAAATTATTTTTTTGAATTCTTATTTTTAATCTCTGAAGCCATCTTGCTTTTCTCTTTATCTTCAAGACTTTCACTTGTTAATAAGATGCTGTTTGTAATCTTTACACTTTTCACATTCGTTTTTGTCTTCCTGATTTTAAACTCATTTCTCTCCCACTCATTTTCTATTGTCTGTCTATCCACTTTAAGTAAAGTTTTGTTTAATTTTTAAAAATTGTTCTTCTTAAAAGAATCAGAATTTTAGTCTCTTGCATTTGTTTCGGCTTTCTTTTGGTTGAATTTCCCTTATTTTGTTGCATGTCTTTCACCATTTAATTCTCTTAGGACTACCAAGAAGCATGGCAGTTGGGGCTGGGAGTGTAGCTCAGTGGTACAGCACTGACCTTGCGTGTGTGTGTGTGTGTGTGTGTGTGTGTGTGTGTGTGTGTGTGTGTGTGTGTGGCCTGGGTTCCATCCCCAGGGAGCCTCCCTCTCCATGAATAAAAATACAGAGGTGCAACAGGAGTGATGAGCTCAGACCACAAATACAGGTGCTAGAACCTTTGTCTCAGATTACTCCACCTCTGATTGGCTGGCTCTCTCGGTTACTCCACCTCTGATTGTCTGGCTCTCTCAGGTTACTCCACCTCTGATTGGCTGGTTCTCTCAGGTTACTCCACCTCTGATTGGCTGGTTCTCTCAACTTCCTAGAGACAAGGCTAGAAAGCACCCACTGAACAGCTTGGGAGCTTCATGAGGGAGAACTTTCCTGATAGTTATTGCCCCCTTTATGTATATGGGACCCACATAGTTACTTAGAGAAACCATTCATTGGCCCCTCGAAACATTCTGTATCCCTATAAGAAACACTGTCCTTAAAACTTCATAGTCGTTAGGTATGAAATGAATAAACTCAGAGCACGTTGTACTAACAACACACTTATTGGTAGGTAAAGAAAGTGAGTGAGGGACTCATGCTTAGTGGGGAGCACAGATGTGTGTCTCCAGTGTCACTCGCCAGAGAGGGTGCAGAAGGGGAGCTGACTTCTGACACTGCTCCGTAGGTGCTCTGAAATGTACAGATTTGACTCTGTTCCTTTGGCAGGCACTGTTTACAGTGAAGGATAGAAACAGGAATACTCATGGCTGAATAGGAATCTTATAAATAATGGGCTCGGCTTGCCTCCTTCACCGTGCCTCCAACACCGCTTATACAGCTAGGGTCACCAAGAATGCTTGGTCCCGAGGAGAGGGGAAGGCAGACTGTCTCTTGGACAGCAGCTTGGCTGACTAGCTCAAAGAGGCATCTGCCACTGGTTTGCCTTCTCAAGAAACAGCTCGCCTGGGGACGTCTTCAATGCCCCAGAGCATTTGTAGCACCTCTAGTACACCCTGGATTTGCTCAGTTCTTCTTGTAGCCAGATCACCTCACAGAATGCAGTGTGCGGGCGGGCGCTCTCGGTCCGTGGTTGATCTGCTTCCATTGTTTCTCAGCTTCACTGTTTCCGTTCCTTCCACCTCACAAAGCATTGTCTCCTCTGTCAACTGCATGGTTGCCTGTCAGCCCACCCCTCTGGCTGGATCCTCCAGAGCAGGTCAGCCCACCAGCTGGCCTCCAGCCTCTCCGACTTCAGCAGTTACCCACTAGTGACCTATTTGTGTCGCCTGTACCGTCTACTTTCCTTCCACCAGAGTATTTGACCCAGATCCCTGAACCTACATGGAAGTTGGGTGGTGCTGTGAATATCTATAACTTCAGCACAGGGGAAGGAGAGACTGGCAGAAAAATCCCTGTGGCTTGTGGTCAGCCAGGCTGGCTGACTCAGTGAGATATGGGATCTGTGGAGAGACTGGGGAAGACATTTGACACTGACTTCTGGGCACACAGACACACACTTGCACACACATGCGCACACATGCACATACACACATGTTTTTTGGAAAGCTTTTCTTCTCAGTAGCTGGGCCCTTGTCACTCTGGTAAAAGCCTGTTTGGGCACTTAAGCTGGTCATGTAAGTCTCTGCTGCCACAGTGCCGTGTAGTTCATGGAATGACAATTTCCCGTCTAGTTTTTTACTGGAAGACTGTGAAGAAGCCTTTTTGCAAAACCCAGAAGGAAAACCACGATTAATCTACCATCATGTGGAGGATGGAGAAGCCACTTCCGACTCCGTTCAGCAGTTACTGGATCAAGTTTCCAACCTAAGCAAGACAACTAAAGCCAAGGTAAGACACAGGAAATGTCGGAGGACAGAGAAGAGACCAGAGACTGGGGGAGGGAGGGAGGAAGTCAGGGTGCCTGTAGAGAGGGGACATACAGGAAGGGTGTCCCAATGAGATCAATCTGAAGAACCTCAGAGATCGTTTTAAGCACCTGGACTTCTCCCTTGGAGTGAGGTTTGCTTGGCTTTGAACAGAGTGGCAGGGACCAGTGTCAGTGATGTGCTTGGTGTTGTCTGAGGACTAAAGTAGTTAGGAGGGTAGTGAGAGGCCTGAGATCTGGTGTCGTCATCTAGATGACAGATGCTGGGACACACACACACACACACACACACACACACACACACACGTATACGCTGTTCACACTGAATCCCTGTGTGCCCTCAGACAAATTACTCAACTTGCCTCAGTTTCCTCTTCTGAACAGCAAGTTCACACTCCAGCATCTTTGTTGTAAGGAACTTGCTGGGATAAAAAGTTAAAGTGTTAAAAGGCATCTGCTGCCCCCTCCCTCCTGATGCTGATGCTGCCCCTCCTTGTTACCATTGAACGTTTTCTCCTAGATCATCAAACACTCGGGAGATCCTGCGGAGGGAGTGTGTAAGATTTACATGGGTGTGGAAAAGATTATTAAACAGGTAAATAATGTAAATAATGTGTTTCATCTAAAATAGCTTCATGGTAATTTTTTTTAAGAGTTTTCCAGATAAAACTCCTCGTGTGTGTCATTTTTGAGAACAGGACCCCAGGAGAGCGCCATCTCTGTTGGCAGTTGTTACTGGAACGAGAAGCTGGTATTTTCTGGATCTGCCTCACCAAGCTGGGCTTCAATACCTGTTAGGTGTAAAATATATCAAAAACACAAAAATCCAGAGAAGGCAGTTGAGGACAAATGTACATTTTACTCCACAAAGAGGCTTTGTGTGTTCTTTGTGTACTTGGGATTTTTACATATTTGAGATGTCCCCCACCTTGCTATCCCTAACAGCAACAGAGAGGGCAAAAGCACCTTACAGGGGGACAGAAACATGGTCCATGGCGGCATCTGGAACTGGAGTTTTTGGAATCTCATGTATTGATATTTTCCGTAGCTGCTTGGTATTGTGCCTGATATTATATTTTTTGCCAAAAAAAAAAATCATTTCAGAATTGGGTCAGCAAAAATACCAGTAATTAATGTCAAAAGGCAGAGAGCACTGTTATCTCCAAGTAAAATGAGCAAAGTGGGGAGGTCTGCCTTGTTCACCTCATGATACTCATCTCTTCCCAGGAGCCAGAGACCTTATCTGAAGAGGAAGGAGTTACATTGCTTTTTGTTTGCCTTTTGTTTTTTTGAGACAGATCCTCTGACTATCCTGGAACTCACATTGGAGATGAGGCTGGTCACACACTCACAGAGATCCGCCTGCCTCTGCCTCCCTAGTGCTGGAATTAAAGGCATACGCCACCTCATCTGGCTTCAAATTTTCTAATTAAATTGGATTGTGGATATAGAGATTTGTCATCTGAGGAGAGTGAGCCCAAAATGTAATGCTAAGGGACTTGGCAGCACATTTACATAGTCTCCAGTACAAAGACTGCCTAGATGATTCTGGGGTTTCCAAACTCACAGTGTTAGAACCAAGATAAGTGAGATGAGTGAGGACCATGAAATGAACCATATTTATCATCCATGTATTTTCAGTGATCCCATAGGGAGATTAAATTCGACAGCAGAGAGGCTTGACATCAAGAAACTCCGTCTCATTCACAGCCGTGGTGGCCACACCTTTAATGCCAGCACTCAGGAGGCAGGTGCATCTCTGAGTTCAAAGTCTACAGAGCAAGTTCCAGGACAGCCAGGGATACGAATCAAAACCCTGTCTCAAAACAACAATAATAACAACAAAAAAAAAAAAAAAAGAAAGAAAAGAAAAGAGAGAGAGAGAGAGAAAAGAAAGAGAGAGAAAAGAAAGAAGTCCTATCACAGTAATTGAATTTTATGCCTTATTTCTTCAGCATTAGTGCAATCTTTGAAGTCATTCACTATTGGGGGCTGAAGAGATAGCTTAGTGTACAGAGCACTTGCCCCACAAGTATGAGGACCAAAGAAGGAGTCCAAGTACACACTTAAAAATATGAGGCATGACGGTGTGTGCTTGTAAAATCCCAGCACTGGGGAATTGGAGACAGGAAGATTCTCTTAGGCTCCAGCAAACCCAATTGATAAGCTCCTAGTGACAGATTCCTTCTCAAAAGAGATAAGTATTTCTGAAGATGACACCCAAAGCTGTTCTGAATACACACTTGCACGCGCATGCGCGCGCGCACACACACACATGCACACACACGCATACTTTTTTAAAAAGTCATTCACTAGCCATATATAATTGCATCTATTACATGACATTTTCCAGAAAACAAATCCCATCAAGCACCCTGATTTTATTTTAAGAGGAACTCTTGCCGGGCGGTGGTGGCGCACGCCTTCAATCCCAGCACTTGGGAGGCAGAGGCAGGCGGATTTCTGAGTTCGAGGCCAGCCTGGTCTACAGAGTGAGTTACAGGATAGCCAGGACTACACAGAGAAACCCTTTCTTGGGGAAAAAAAAATAGGGACTCTTTATGTTTTTAGTATTTTTATTTTACACTAGGACTCTATGGTTACAAATTAATTCGTATAGGTACTTATAATAACTCTTCCTTACGAGCCTACGTCTGCCCTTACTCGCCTGCGAGTAAAGCCCTGCAAGCTGGCTCCAGCTTCCAGGTCTCCGAAGTTCACTTGCTTTCTGGTACTTAGGACATCCTTGGGCTCGAGAACGCAGACGCGGAGGTGAAGGATGGGGCCAGTGACGATTCTACTCCAGAAGAAGATGATTTTGGGGATGTTCTGTGGGACATACACGATGAGCAAGAGCAGATGGAAGCCTTTCAGCAGGCTTCTAGCTCTGCCCATGAACTGGGATTCGAAAAGGTAAACTTCTAAGCCCTCTGTCCAGTGAAGTTCAGTGGTTGACTGGGGGGGCGGGGGGGTGGCACAGCTGGTAAAGCTCTTGTCACGTAAGTATTACGACTCATGCTCAGATCCGCAGCACGCGTGTGCAGAGTCCAGAGCGGTAGCTCCCTTCTGTAACCCCAGTGTTGGGGCGGGCAGAGGCACGGCCAGATCCCTGCAGCTCATTGGTCAGTCAGCCTAGCCAATCAGTGAACCTGGGCTCAAGGAGAGACCCTGTCTCCTAAAATAAGGTGGAGGATGATAGCAGAACATACTGGATGGCCTCCACATGCAACTGCGCTCACACCTGCGTGTACACACACACACACCATTAAAACTAATAATAAAAATACGTTACAGCTTAAAAGCTTTCGTATGCTAATGCTCTCATCTGAGCATATTCGGGTTTGTGACTGTTACCTGCTCTCAAGGCTAGATGACCCATGTCGAGACGTGCTTAGATTTGTATCATAGGAAGACGATGTGACGTTGGCATATCTTTGTGAACACCAATCATTTTTATAGAAGATGGATTGATTCTTCAGCTATGCACCTGTGCCACCACCTGCACCTCACCCAGATCAGGCTAGGAAATACGATGATAGTGAGACCAGGCTCTCAGCTCTTCCCAACTGTTAAAGAATTAAAACAGCAAACGTTCAGGAGGCAAACTGGTAGTTTACTCAATAGGCAGATCAGTCGTTCAGTTTGGGTCTAATCAGGATCTATAAACATCTAAACCGATTAACAACATGACATCTTCTAAGAAGCATGTCAGAGTTAAGAAATACTTAAACTGATTTACAACCCAGTTTTTAAATGTGTATGGCATTATGTATTGGGGGAGGGAAGGCAGGCATGCCATGGTGCATATGTGACTATCAGAGAACAACTTGGAGAAAATTGGTTCTCCACGTCCACCGTGTGTGTCCTGGGAGTTGAACTCAAGCCGTCAGGCTTAGTGGTAAGCACCTTTAATGGGCGAGCCATCTCAACTTGAGTCTACAAATTAATTTCTAAAGACGATCACTGAAGTGAACACGAACAGTTGCATTTTTAGGGAGCCCTTAGAATTGAAACTGTGCCTATTGCCTGGTTCTCTCAAATCCCTTGGCCACTCTGCATTTGACCCTGTCATCTGTAAATACAGAATAGGTAGCTCCACTGCCCTCATGGGCCATGTTGCAAATATTCAGGCAGATGAGGACCCTAAAGCAGAGCCCAGTGCCTGGCATGGGACCAATATTAAGTAGCGATTGTTTTAAGAGAGGTACTAATACTATGGATTAGAAGAAGAAACTGAAGTCTGACGCGACTTCCCCGTGAGCACACACAGAATAAATTTGAACTGTGGTTCACATCTGAGGCTTTTTCCCTTACAGCAAGAAGCCCCAGTGTGGGGACCATAGATCTTTAACTGAATTTTCTGTAGAACCATGAACTATTGGGATTGATAGGGTAATAAACCAACAAAGGCCTCCTGTTCCTTCATGAGAACCACTGGGGTTCCTTGGCAGTTGATTCATACCTCGATACTACAAGCAGAAAGACTACACCAAGGATAGTTTCCTGCAATTGGAGATTTTACTGCCAAGAAGCGAGCCTAAGGCCCACCGCTATTATGGATAATTAAAACGTCACCAGCAGTCAGTCAGAAGTCTATAGGCACATCAGTAGCAAACTGGCTGTGGACACTCTTAAGAAGTATTGTGACATTTTGTGAACACATTTTGTGAGCACAGTCTTCCAGGTGCGGGCTACTTTTGTGTGGCTGGAGAAAGCCCAGGAGGGAAGGATGGAATTTTTGGACTTTGCATAGAAGTGTCATGAAGATCTCAGGCAATCTATCCTGGCCTTTCTCTTTGAGGTAGCCTGGGAGACTTGGGGGTGGAGGACATTTGGGAGAGGACAGAAGAAACCTGCTTTTGTTTAGATCCATTCTTAGCCCTAGAAAACTAAAGCAGACTGTGGAACTCCGTGTTCATTCTTCTGACCAGCAAATCTAAGGTTGCTGTCTGGGCTCGCACAGCCTTCTGGGATACTTCCTGTAGTCGAGGGGCTCTAGTGTTACACGATGGACTCTTTGCAGTATTTCAGCAAACATCTGAACATTGTAAACCCCCACCGAAATCCATGCTGCCCCTCACACTCTCAGTTACCACAATGCTGTGGGACCCATTTCTAATTCAGGCCCCAGTGTACGAATCAATGCCCACGCATGCGCTCTCGGTCAGCCGCAAGTTTGTTTTCTCACACGCTTTTCTCTCATGTTTTCAGAGGATGATCAGAGGCATACACAGTCTCATAATATAATAATATAAATCTGTTTTATGTTTCTTTCTTGCTTTGTTCCTAGTATTACCAGCGGCTGGATGATCTTGTGGTGGCGCCAGCTCCGATCCCACCCCTCCTGGTTTCTGGAGGACCTGGTTCTGGAAAGTCCCTTCTTTTATCAAAGTGGTATGATGAGATGCAATTAAATCACTCTCTTTGCTGTTCTGTTTGTTTGTTTGGTTGGTTGGTTTTGTTTTTTAGAGACAAGGTCTCACGTAGCAAAAACCAGCCTGGTTTCAATCTCACTTCAAACTCAACTACAGATGACCCTGATCTTTCTGATCCACCTCCTCTAACTGCAGACTTGTAGTTAAATGTTTATTTTATTAACATTTTATGTCAATTAACATCATCTTGTAATTAAAATGAGGCAATTAGTTTAAAAGTCTCTAAAAATAGAGTGAGCTCACTCATCTCCTTGTTCATTACAATGTGAATAGCCATGTAATTAAGGACTCTGGGGCAATGTTTGATGTCTGGCTCTTTGTGTGTCTGTTGTTGCGGACTGTAACAGACCACTGTCAGCTTTATAAAAGGTCCTGTGGTTTTTCTCTCAGGATTCAGCTGCAGCAGAAGCATTTCCCGAACACTCTGATCCTGTCTCACTTTGTGGGGAGACCAACGTCAACCAGCGCAGAATCCTCCTTGATTATCAAGCGGCTGACCCTGAAGGTATGATGTGGGCGGGCGCTGAGGGGCAGTCTGGATGTTATGCAGATTCTGAAGCTCTTGGGGCTGAGTTGTTAATAATAAGCTTATTATTTGTTGGTGCTGTAGGGAGAACATCACTAATTTGAAATCTGAACTGCCCCAAAATCTGAAACTTTTTGTTAGCAGTGAAGAGTGAACATTAGGGCCTTGTGCCTGCAGGGCAAGCATTCCACCACTGAGCTCCAGCCCCAGGGAACACCCGAAGCTTTCTGAGTATCTACATGACAGTCCAAGTGGAAAATTCCTCGTCTGAGCTCATGTGAGATGTCACAGTTAAAACACTGGCTCACTTTGGAAGGTTCAGAATTACCTTCAGGCTACTTGTAAAGCATGTGTGTGAAATATAAATGCTTTTTATATTTAGACTTCAGCCCTGTTCCCAAGATTACTCATTATATGTGTGTGAACATTGCCCAGAGCCCCAAAAATCTGAAATCTGAAACACTTCTGATGCCAAACATCTTACACAAGGGATACTCAACCTACGACAAGCTATCTTGGGTTTGCGTGAGGTTTAAAATATAGTACTTGGGTTGGAGAAATGACTCAGTGGTTAAGAGCACTTGCTCTTACAGAGGACCCAGGTTTGGCTCCCAGCACCCACCTGTCAGCCACAACTATCTGTAACTCCAGTCTCAGGGGATTTGACACACTCTTCTGTCTCCATGGGCACTGCATACACACGGTACACATACTTACATGCAGGTAAAATATTCATACACATAAAATAAAGGTAAATAAATTTTTTTTAAAAAAAAATTTATGCCCAGCACTCGGGAGGCAGAGTCAGGAGGATTTCTGAGTTCAAGACCAGCCTGGTCTACAGAGTGAGTTCCAGGACAGCCAGGGCTACACAGAGAAACCCTGTCTCAGGGGAAAAAAATGTTATATATATATAAGTTATATATATATATATATATATATATATATATA
>JANHMN010000020.1:5851166-5874330 GCA_030674055.1 Rhabdomys pumilio | reverse complement strand
AAACATAGATTCTTTTCTCACACGATACCATCTGAATACAGTTTTCCCTCCCTCTACTCCTCCCAGTTCCTCTCCACCTCCTTTTCCATCCAGAACCACCCCCTTTCTATCTCTCATTAGAAAAGAACAGACTTCTAGGAGACAAAAACAAAATGTAGCAATATAAAATATAATAAGGTAAAATGAAAACCATTATACCATTGAAGTTGGACAAGCCAAGCCAACCGAAAAACAAAAGGAGCTCCAAGAGAAGGCGCAAGAATCAGAGGCCACTGGTCCACATATTCAGAAGTCCCATAAAAGTTCTAAGCTGAAAGCTATAGTTGTATAAGCTGAGGACCTGGTGCAGACTGATTAAGCTGAAAGCTATAGTTGTATATGCCAAGGACCTGGTGCAGGCTGATACTGGTCCTGAGGCTGGACGTCTGCTGTTACCTCTATCTCCAAGTTCATATGACCTTTGCTTAGTTGTTTTAGGGGGTCTTGTTCTCCTAGTGTCCTCCATCCCTTCTGACTCCCCCACTCCTTCTACCTTTTCTCTCATGGGGTTCCGTGAGCTCTGAGGGGAGGAACTTGATGGAGACACTTAGTTTAAGAGCTGTGTGTCCCAAGATTTCTCTGTATGTAATGTCTGGCTGTGGGTCTCTGTATTTGTTCCCGTCTGCCTCAGGAAGAAACCTCTCTGATGATGACTGAGTAAGGCACCAATCTATGAGAATAGCAAAATATCGCTGGGAGTCATTTTATTGTTATGTTTTACCCTAGGTCTCTGGACTATCTCGACTCTTCTTGATCACCCAAGCAGTGTCAGGTCTGACTTTCATCTCACGGAGCAGGCCTTAAGTCAAAGCAGACATTGGTCGGTTACTCCCTCAAGGTTTATGCCACTATTACCGTGGCATATTTTTTCAGGCAGGATAGATCAGCAATGAAAGGTTTTGTGGTTAGGGTGGTGTTTACTTTTCTCTTTTGGTAGCTGGCAGAATACCTTTCCGTGTCATAGATGCTACATGGGGATGAGGGTTCCTGTGTAGGCACCAGCTCGACCTCTCCCTGTTCAATGAGTTATGTGAGTGTTGTCTTTAGCAAATGGGGTCTTGCTCACAGTGGAGAGCAACCTATTATCTTGGCAAAAGTCTTGGTTGTTTGGGGATTTCCAAATTGGCCAACAGCTCAATTAGATGAATCCTGGCACTGGAGGCTTTGTTTGGTGACAAGAGATGGCCAGTATGGGTTCTTTCTCCCTCATTATTTGGAGATTTCATTGAGGTCACCTTCGTATATTACAGGAAGTTTACACTGTGCTAGGTTCCATACCACTACTCAGATGCCCTTCAGTTCTTTCTGTCTCTCCCCCTCATTCCCTCCCTCAATTCCTTCTCCCCCCTCCCCCTTTATCCTCCCATTTTCATCTCCCACCCTCACCCTCAGGCTCCAGCCTACCCATATAATCTATTCTATTTGCCTCTCCCAGGGAGATCCATGTATCCTCCCTAGTCCCTCCGTCTCTGTCTAACCTCTCTGGGTCTATGGATTGTAGCTTGGTTATCATTTATTTAATGGCTAATATCCAGATGTAAGTGCATACGGACCATATTTATCTTTCTGGATCTGAATTACCTCACTCAAAATTTGTTTTTCTAGTTCCATCCATTTGCCTGAAAATTTTATGATGTCATTTTTTTTAAGAGCTGAATAATACTCCATTGTGTAAATGGGTTTTTTAAAAATACATTCTTCTGTTGAGGGACATTTAGGTGTGTCCAGTTTCTGGCTATTATGAATAGAGCAGCAATGGACATTGTTGAGCAAGTGTCCTTGTGGTAGGATGAAGTGTCCTTTGGGGATATGCCCAAGAGTGACATAGCTGGATCGATTCTCATCTTCTGGGGGAGCTGCCATACTGATTTCCATAGTGTTTGTACAAGTGTGCACCCACCAGCAATGGAGGAGTGCTCCCACTGCTCCACATCTGCACCCACCAGCAATGGAGGAGTGCTCCCACTGCTCCACATCTGCATCCCACCATTAATGGAGGAGTGCTCCCGCTGCTCCACATCTGCACCCACCAGCAATGGAGGAGTGTTCCCGCTGCTCCACATCTGCATCCCACCAGCAATGGAAGAATGCTCCCGCTGCTCCACATCTGCACCAGCATAAGCTGTCACTTGTGGGGTTTTTTTGTTGTTGTTGTTGTTTTTGTTTTGTTTTGTTTTGTTTGTTTTTGTTTTTGTTTTTTCGAGACAGGGTTTCTCTGTGTAGCCCTGGCTGTCCTGGAACTCACTCTGTAGACCAGGCTGGCTTTGAACTCAGAAATCCACCTGCCTCTGCCTCCCAAGTGGTGTTTTTTATTTTAGTCATTCTGACAGGTTTATGATACACTCGAAGTAGTTTTGATTTATATCTCTCTGATGTCTAAGGACGAAGAACATTTCTTTAAGTGTTTCCTCTACTGAGACTTCTCTGTTTAGATATGTACCCCATTTTTTAATTGGACTATTTGGTTTTTTGATATCAAGTTTTCATAAGAATCTTATCTTAGGGACTGTGGACCAGTTCTGTATTTAAAAAGGAAACTTTTGTGCAGTGGAGTTGTTACATTGTAGGTTTGGTTTGGTTTGGTTTGGTTTGGTTTGGTTTGGTTTGGTTTGGTTTGGTTTGGTTTGGGTTTTTTGCTAAAGATTGGGCCCAAGGCTAGGCAAGGGTGAGCACTTGGCTGCTAGGCTGTGTCCCCTGTTCTTGTGTGATGTCTGTGAGTGTGCATGTATGTCACCTGTATTTACTCAGCTTATTTATTTTGCAGTACATAGGCCTGAGCCTGTAGTGCTATGCATGCCCGGCGAATGTCACACCTCTGAGATGGCTTCTCACTAAGTTGTGAGGCTGAGCTCACTCTGTACCCTAGGCAAGTCTTAAACTTGGAATGTTCCTGCCTTGGCTCCCGCAGTAGCTAGGGTTACACGCTTGAACTACCAGCCCTGGCTTTGTTTACCGAATTTCCTTAGTTTACCCTGGGTTTCTCAAAATCCTGGCTCCATACAATTTTGGTATGCATGGCTAAGAGTGTTTCTTGTTATCCCCTGTATCCTGAATAAAGTGGCATGCTGGAGGGTAAGAGCCAACCCTTACTTGTTTTTATAGTCCACAGTGAACACTAATTGCTTGACATAAATTAACTGTCAGCACGTGTCTATTGAAATGAATTAAATGATATAATAAAATAAGCCAAATTGCTCCAGCAGCCCCAGAATACTATCATCTTTCTGTATTTTTATTGAATTCCCATTATGAGTTGTAGCACAAAAAATAGAGGTCATTGTTTTGTGTGCTCTAGATTCTTCACAGATATTGGCAGTCTGCATGAAATTCAGCCTGTTCTCAATTCCCACAGTGCCGGGAGAGCGGGCCACTTAGCTGAAACTCTTCGTCGGTGCCTGCAGTGTCAGGATACGGTGTCACTGTACAGACTCGTCCTCCACCATGTCCGGGAGTCCATGCCAAGTGACAGGGATAAAGAGTGGATGACACAGGTGAAGTGCCCTGAACCCACAGGGTTCTTCTTTGTTTTTCTTTTTTCTTTTTTTTTTTTCTTCTTTCCCATTGATAAATTGTCTTAGAACTTTAAGACGAAAGAAAAGCTTTGACATTTTGTTGAGCAAAGTTGTCTTTTTCCCTTGTGTTTCGGCTAAGGCGTGTGTGTGTGTGTGTGTGTGTGTGTGTGTGTGTGTGTGTGTTCACACGAGTTGCCGTGTATATGATATCTGCATGCATATACAGGAGTATATATGAGAAATGTACTTGCCAGTGTGTACTTGTGTGAAGATCAGAAGCTGGCATCAGGATGTTCTTCCTCGGTTGCTTCTCTACTTTCTTTTCTGGAGGCAAAGTCTGGGTAAAACCTCAGTAAGTGTTAAAAAGGTTAAAGAGTTTTAGAAATTCTTGGGCGTGGTCTCTGAAGCAGCCTGTGGTCCCTGTGTGTGCTGTTCTCCGTCTAGATTCTCTGCCTCATCAACGTTAGTCACAATGGCGTGAGTGAGTCGGAGCTCATGGAGCTGTATCCAGAGATGTCCTGGGCCTCTTTGACCCCCATCATTCACAGTCTACACAAAATGCATCTGCTGACTTACAGCTGTGGCCTGCTCAGGCTTCACCATCTCCAGGTAAATGTTGCTTCAAGTGTCTTTTTAATCAAAAGGGTTTTGTTTTTTAACTTATAAGTATCACTGTAGCATTCCATGCTATATTATGCTATGTTATTTTAAACATTTCAGATGGTAACCTCAAAACCTAAAGTTTGCCATTACGATTTATTTGGAATGACTTTAAATTGCATGTGAAGCCTGTCCAGCACTAAGCATGGGTAGTGCCTCCATGCAGCAGCTATTAGCCAAGACGCTTTAGTTCTAAGGATCTGTCGTAACATGTTGTCTCTATAATTAACAATAGTGTGTGATTCCGCTTTAATAAAAAGAGCCAGGCCCGGTGACACAGATCTACCATTATCCCAGTAGCTGGGAGGTAGAGGCAGGAGGATCAGGAGGTCAATACTAGCCTCTGCTATGTAGTCTAGCCTGGGCTGTATGAGAACATGTCTCAAAACCCACAAGAGTTATTAAGAGGAGCTACGTGTGGTGGCACCTGCCTACAATCCTGGGTGGCTGAGGTAGGACCTTAGTGAATCTGCGGCCATCCTAGGCTACGTAGCAAGAAGCAAGTCTCAAAAACTCAAAAGAAAAAGAAAATTAAGAGATTATCTGTCCTGTTACATGTTACACATATAATGTTTTTTTTTTAAATTTGATTCACAAAACATATGAAGCAAAATCAAAAAGGGCATTTCCTCCTGGGAATGCAAACAAGATGAGAGTCAGCCCTTTTTATGGCCGCTCTCCCTGGTTCAGGAGTGGTCTGCCCAGTGCTAGGTGAATTCTAAGTTGTCCCAGGGAAGTGAAGAGACTGGGAATGGCCCTTGAAGGCGTCAGACTTGCCATGTGCCTCATCCTTGTAAATCTTCAGAAAGGACTGGCTAGTAGAATCCCTGTCTCGTGTAGCGCCATGACTGAGTTGTGTGTGAATTCTCTCACCCAAGAACACAGCATCCTACCCGTCACTGCTGAATGCTTGTCACGTCACAGCCATGCCCCCCTGTCACATACTTGGATATAATTTGCTCTTTTGAGTTATCTTTTCAATGCACTTAAACTAAGCTTATCACATCAGTTTATCCTAAATTTTAAAACACTGTAGGGCTGTTCCTACTATATAACTATAGAAATAAAAGAATTATATGTTGCTTTTTGCAAATCCACTGTCAGATGTATAAGAGTTAATAGAATCTGTATTCTTTTCTTCCTCTCCCAGGCCTGGGAAACAGTGAGGCTGGAATACATGGAGGACCCCGCCCTTGTTTCTTCATATAGGCAAAAGCTAATTAACTATTTTACCTCACAGCTCAGGTATCAACAATGTCCGCCCTGTTCTGCTACACACCCTGCCTTTGTGTTCTTGTTTCTTTTCCTTTGCTTATAAGTTGAAGTGTAAACTTCCAGGTCAGATGGCATATGCCTGTGATACCAGTTACTAGGCAGACTGAGGCAGAAAGATCGCAAGTTTAAAATCTGTCTGGGCTACTGAGTGAGTTCAAGGCTAACCTACAAAGCTTAAAGAGATCTTCCCTATTTCAACATTAGATAGATAGACAGACGGATGGACGGACAGACAGACAGACAGACAGACAGACAGACAGACAGATAGAAGCAGGGAAGGTAGACATAGCATATGCCAAATTTTAGATTCAATGCCATGTACTGAAAAAAAAAAGTAAAACCATAATTATTACCTGGAGAAATTTACCCTTTCCTTATCCCATATTAATATCAAGAACAAAATACCCTTTTATGGAAATCTTTTGTTATGATAAAGAAGACACTTTAGATTACATTGATCAATTTATTGTCCTTATATTCTATTTAAATAATTAAAAACATATATCACATGTGCATTTGCTCTCTCAGACACACACACATCTCTGTGTATGTATATTCAGGTCTTTTGAAGGTTGTTTTGGAGTTTTTTGGCTTCTGGTTTTGTTTTGGGGGTTGTTGTTTTTGTTTTTGTTTGTTTGTTTGTGGGGTTTTTTTTTCTTTCTTTTTCCTTCATTTAGGAAAACACCTTTAATGTTCTGGGACTTTCACTCTCGTAAACCTTTCAATGTTTCAATGTTCTATCTCTTCTCATATCAGCCTGGGAAGAGTCTGGTCTAAAGTATCAGGGGCTTATCTCAGTGAGGATGTAAAGGTTTATGGTATTGGCCTAGCTTTCCTGACTTTGGCTTATACTAGAGTCAGAAACAGTGGTTAAATGTGTTTGTCTCCCTCCAGTGGTCTCCTGAAGCCATCGGAGGCCTCTGTTGCCAAAGGTCTCACTGTGTGGTCTCCTCCCTCTCGCAGTCAGGACAGAGTGACCTGGAGAAGCGCAGATGAACTCCCGTGGCTCTTCCAGCAGCAAGGAAGCAAACCGAGGCTGCACAGCTGCCTCCTCAACCTCTTCGTGTCCCAGAACCTTTACAAAAGGTACGCAGCCTCTTCTAGATCATCTCTCCATGGAGGGACAGATTTAAACAGCTAGCTGTTTTACCTAACAACACTGGCAAAATGGAATTGTTTTAAACTTTAAAATCAGAGTAGTTTCAGTAGCGCCTGAAGTATAAACAATGGGGGGTGGGGAGGATTCCATGACAGTTTATAAATTGTCCTGAGATCTTCTTTGTCCAGGGGGAAAGTATATTGCTGCTTTTCAAAAATCAGCTAGAATGATCCCAGGGCAATATTATACCTTATTCTTACATTTTAAATCGTGCAGATAAATTACCCCTAACCTCAGCTTCCCCAGGCCGCCAGGTCTCTCCCAAGCATCACTTCTAACCAGATTCTGGGTTCCCAGTGGAATCTGACCCAGATCAATGTAGACATTGTTCTACAATGTTTCTTCTGTTGCCTCTTTAGATACATTTGAATTTGTTAATGGCGTAACTGCCTTTCCCCGACTTCTCACCTACTAAGCCTCAGGAAGAATTTTTTGTTTGTTTTCTGCCTCACTTAGAAATTTAGAAATAGGTCTATGATTTGATTTGCACCAGAGTGCAGACGCTCACAGATTTCATTGTTGGACCCATGTAAGCTGCCTGTGAGTCGTGTGGATTCACATTTGGCCTTTTAGCGTGGCCTCTCTCTCACCGTCCTGCAAACATCACCTGTAAATGAACACGGTTCCATTTCCCTCCCGTTCCTCGGGGCAGTCACGAGGTGGATATGCTATAGGAGCTGACCTGTTTCGCTAGTTTCTGCTACTTCGTTCCCATCATTTAAAATGATTTGGAGGTGAGCTGAGCTAACTTGAGTATGAAAATGCCTACCAGGGATTCCAGTGAGTCAGCACCAGGGACGAAGCAAGAGCTTAGCCACAGCGGCCAGCATTGCAAAGGCCTTCCCGGAGTGCTATGCACTCAGTCAGCAGCAGGTGGCGCTGGTAACCCCTTCTGTACAGACAGTGGTGAGAGGTGAGAGGTCAGGCGGCCTGCTGCAGACACCCCAGCCAGGAGCAGTGGGATGGATGGCAGTGCAAGCCTGGCCTCACTGTCCCTGTGCAATACTTGCCTCTGCATAAACTGCCTACGGCTCTGTAGGAAGGAATCCCGGCATTTTCATTTGCTGTGAGTTTTAAAGTATGTTTTCCATCAAGCTAACCTTGTCTGTTGGAACAGGGGACACTTCGCCGAGTTGCTGAGTTACTGGCAGTTTGTTGGCAAAGACAAAGGTGCCATGGCGACCGAGTACTTTGAGTCACTGAAGCAGTATGAGAACTGCGAAGGCAAGGAGAACATGCTGTGCCTAGCCGACCTGTATGAAACCCTCGGCCGGTTTCTGAAGGACCTGGGACTTCTCAGTCAGGTATCCTCAATGGACCCAAAGGCAGGATGGCTCCCCATGCTTACGCGTCTCTCCTCCCAGGACAGGAGGTTTGTGGGCGCTGAGATCTGTGTGTTGAATTGCTGCGTTTGATCAGCCTCTCTCACGCCTTTGTTCCCAGGCCGTGGTGCCTTTGCAGAGGTCCCTAGAAATTCGGGAGACAGCCTTAGATCCCGATCACCCGAGGGTAGCCCAGTCCCTCCACCAACTGGCTGGTGTGTATGTGCAGTGGAAGAAGTTTGGCGAGGCAGAGCAGCTGTATAAACAGGCCTTGGAGATCTCAGAAAACGCTTACGGTGCAGACCATCCGCTCGCTGCGCGGGAACTTGAGGCGCTCGCGACTTTGTACCACAAGCAAAATAAGTAAGTCTTAGATGACTCACCCTCGGATCTCACGAAGCGAATGGCTGTTTCTAATGTATGGAAGTAGTGGGAGGCTTTGCTTTGCGGCTGTTTATTTTCCTTATCCTCCGCATCAGGGTCAGAAGGTATTTCCTGGTCTTCCTTCATGGTATACACAAAATTAAAATTCCCAGTTTTTTTTTTTTTTTCATTGAAGATGCATGAAGGATGCAGCATGAGCTTTGAGGTGATGTAGTTTGAGCTCTTCCACCAGGCTTCATCACTGTAACGCTGAACAGGTTACTACTAGAGGGACCACAAGCCATTCTTAGTGGCCGAGTCCAGTTTGGCAACAAGGTTTTATTGGCTCCCAGTCATGTTTTTTATTTGCGTATTGTCTGTGGTCACCTCTGCTTCAACGGAAGGTTTTCTTAGTTTTGACACAAACCACAAAGCCTAAAATATCAACTACACACCATTTGTAGGAAACACTGGCTGATCCAGAGTACAGTAAAAAGGCTTTCAAAGTGAGGGCATACCTCAGCAACAGGACACTTGCCTAGCTTGTGTATGGCCCTGGGTGAGGAAGACAACACACTTTTTAAAGCTTTCGTACTTACTGGGCACCTAATGAGTGGCATCTCTTGCACTCTCAGAAATTCTCTCTCTTCCTCCACCGTTAGGAAGACTCCCTGAAAGTTTGTCTTTTTAACTTCTGTAAGTACTGGTTCACACTAGTTTTGCCTAGATTTTTTGCATTTATGGCTAACCGAAAATTAGCCTGTCCAGATAAAAGGTGCCCACTGCAAACCAAACATTGGAATGTTCATTGAGTTAGACTGCTAGAGACTCTGACTGCGGGAAATCGGTTTAAAACAATTAAATGTGAGTATTATAGAGAGCTGTGTGGGTTTCCTCAGAGACTTTGAACTCCATGAGCCACTCCAGCCTCCTGTTGTATTGACAGTCAGAACCACTGTGCACTGTCAGTGTTTGTAGCTCCCTGAATCATGACCATTCACCCTCCCTCTCCCTCTTCCTCCCCCTCCCCTCCTCCTCCCCTCCCCCCCCCCCCCCCCCCCCCTCTCCCCCTCTCTCTCTCCCCCTCTCTCTCTCTCTCTCTGTCCCTCCCTTTCTCCCTCCACTTTCCCTCTTCTTACCCTCTTTTTCTCTCATTTTTTTGAAGGTATGAACAAGCTGAACATTTTAGGAAAAAATCAGTTATAATTCGTCAGCAAGCCACAAGGAGAAAAGGCAGCCTGGTAATGAGAGCCCGTTTGTTCCTGTCGCCCCTTGACCCTGAGGGGAAGATGAGGTCTGAATATCATGAGCACATAAACCTTGCACAGGAGCGCTTCAGGCTTTAATCGACTTCTAGAAAGTCACCGGTTGGCGTCTTCCTTTTATTTATAATCGCAGTGTGAGAGAGGTATTGAAGAGCATCTCAGCCCAGAGGCTTTGGAGTTACAAAGCTCAGCTGAGGGTGCCCTCTGGCAGGCCTTGTTCCAGGCTACTGTGATTCCTCTCTGTGAAGAGTTAGGAAAGGACGTAGAAGTTTAATAACGTCTTCTATGAGATTCGAGTGGGGAAGAACTGTTTCCCTTAAGTTTCAAATGTTTCTAAGTTGCTGATAAAAACCTAAATATAGCATGTTTGGCTTACGAATTTTCTGTCCATGGGACTGAGATGGTCAGTTGGTATAGTGCCTACTACACAACTGTGAGGGTCTGAATTAGAATCCCAGCCTCCGAGTTAATTTAAAAAAAAAAAAAAAAAAAGGCCACCACACTTACAATCCCAGCACTGGGGAAGTACAAACTCTGGGGTCTCTGTGACTTTCCTAGTCTCATTGGTGACTCCCAGGTCTGAGTGAATGACGCCACTGTAAAAGTAAAGTGGATAGCAACTGAGGCTCAACACCGGAAGGTGCCCTCTGGCTTCCATGTGCACCTGTGTGATTATAAATCACATGTGTGATTATAAACCAATAAATCTAAGCTGCTCATACAGAAGGACCTGATGTGTGTGAGTGCAGCTGGAGTTAAAGATCAGTGAGCTAGGCCCCAGTCTTTTCTGAAGTGCTTTGACATATACCATGCTAAAATGCATCATGATCGGTTTCCACAAGATGGCGCTTAGTGAATTTGTGAACATGGTTCCATTGAGAAATAAACACACATGCTCCTCATAAATCACCAGTATGTTACTTAAAACAACCTGCTATCTAGATTAGAGAGAAAGCCTTTTGTCAGGTCAAGAGTATACGCCTCCAGAGTCGAGGCTGGCACTCAGGGCTTGTGTTTCTGTTATTGCAGTATGGGTTTGCCTTACTACGCAGGCGGGCTCTGCAGTTGGAAGAGCTCACCTTGGGCAAGGACAAGCCTGAGAATGCCCGAACCCTCAATGAGCTGGGTGTCCTCTACTACCTTCAAAACAATCTCGAGTGAGTACCTTGGCACTCGTAATGAGGCTCATACTGAATATCCACTATGCCTCTATGTGGGACGCTGTTTTACCTGGCTGTCAAGTCCAAGGTTTGGGGGGAAGGGACCTTTGCCAATTCCCTATTTGGTTTGGGTTATGAACATTCTCACACTTAATGTTGTGTAACCAATTCCTTTCCACATTGCTTCTGAAGCTAAGCATTACTCGGCAGCTTCCCTAGCATGGCTTCATGGTTACAGAAAGTGAGTCATTGTGGGCATTAGACATGAGACCCACAGAAGCAACCTCAGACCAGCGAGGAGCTAGTTGAATCGTTGGGGGGGAAGCTGCTTTCACCCTTTGGTTTACTTAGAAAAGGTGTCACGTCTACATTCCTGATGTCTGGAAAACAAGTGCATTTAGGTCTCAGAAAAATGCAACACCTTTTTCATCTGCTTCCCCTAAGTTCCTTTTACCAATGGTTGTTTGGTAGTGACTCCTAAGGGAAGAAGAAAGAATGCCTATGCCTTCCATTCGGCACAGTCTGACCACTGGAAAGGCCTTAGAAGGCTGTTTCCAACAGTGTAGGAGAAATGGAGTTGAGAACTGAGCAATTACACAGATGTCTCATGGGAAGCAAAGGAAGGGGAAGGGTGGGGTAAGGAGGAGGGGTGGCTTTGAGCTGAATCCTTCATTTCAGTGTGTCTAGGAATAAAAATGTTTCTGATCTCCACATCACTAAGGGCTTAGGACTCTGACTTCTAGAGAACAGATTGCTTAAGGCATTTGGGGGTTTTGTTCCTAGGACAGCAGAGCAGTTTCTGAAGCGTTCCTTGGAAATGAGGGAGCGGGTTCTGGGGCCCGATCATCCAGACTGTGCACAGTCCCTGAATAACTTGGCAGCTCTCTGCAATGAGAAGAAGCAGTATGAGAAAGCAGAGGAGCTGTACGAGCGAGCCCTGGACATCCGGAGACGCGCACTGGCTCCTGACCACCCTTCCCTGGCCTACACCGTGAAGCATCTCGCAATCCTGTATAAGAAAACGGTGAGTACACCTCACCATGTCTTCGTGCTTTATAATGTACGGGAGAGGCCAGGACTGCTGCCAGCCGCTTAGTTTGTTGCCTCATGGGAGGTTATTGCGGGTGAGCTTTTTAAAATAAAGTATTTAATTTCTAACAAATGAGAACATGAAGGTATCTATTGTTTCAGACTCAACTCAAGATACTGATTTGGTTTTCTGAAAATACATCCCAACTACAAATCTGTGGGTAGTGTGGCTGGAAACACAAAAAGTTCCTCCAGAAGGGAAGTTAGGCACAGCTGCTGCGGCTACAGCAGCTCATTAAAGGCCTTCTCCACAGTTCCTCACGGTGTGGTCCCAATGACACGAGAAAGTCCTATTGTCATGACAGATGATGGTTGAATCTGGATGTGCACCCCCATGAAACTCAGGGCAGACCTGAGTTAAATAGAGGGAGAAAGGGGGGAGGGTCTGGGGAAGAATGCTTAATTGGTCTCTGGCCTTCAGGTATCTCATTAGTATGTAAATCTCGAGGCTGAGGCCTATAGTCACGCCCTCTAGGGAGGGGCTGTATTGCCCTACTTGACTGAACAGTGCAAGTTAATGGAGTTCCATGCCATGTGTTAGGAGCCTGGATTCTGGGAGCGCGGCAGAATAAATGCCTGTCCCTTGCAGGGTCTCTGGACTACTTCCAGCCAGTGCTTCTACCAAAAGCCAAGACCCCTTTCATGGCTGTACACAAATCCAGCATCAACACTGCAAATGAGTTTCTTTCAAATACAACCCATTTTATCAACATTATGAATGAGATCTTGTTTATATAGTATCTCAGGAATTTTCAAATTCCCCTCACTTTACTTGCTGTTAACCAAACACACCAAATCACCCAGTGGCCAGGGCTGTGGAAAGTAACTTGTTTGTTTGTTTGTTTGTTTGTGTGTGTGTGTTTGTTTTACAAAATTGACATTTTATTCCACTCTTCTCTTACTTTGTCTACAACTAAATATCAGCTCTTTGCCATGGGAGTAAAGTTTGGACTGTTCTAGCTGTTCAAAACAGAACAGAAGGTCATGTATAAGAAGGGAACATGCTGTTCTTTCAGGCCAGCTTCTCAGTTAAAAGAAATCATAAGGAAACCCCTGAGGGGACTTGGCAGTTGGTGGGACATGAATTTATTTGGATGCCTCCTTGAGTTAAGAACAACAGCAGACCTTTACAACTGGACTTTTCTTTTACTGGAAATACTGGATGCATAAATAAAGTGCAAACTATCTTTCCAAATTCTCAGATAATCTCTGTGTTCCCAACAGCTACATTTAAGTATTATATTCTATTTTCAGTTGCCTATAGGCGTGACCAGCTATATAATATATATATATATAATATATATAGAAAATGCTTCTGCAACTTTAATATACTTTATTCCTATAGGAAGCTCTGGTCAGAGAGCATTTATTGCTTTAATATTTTGTTAGATTTTGCTTTTGTTTTTAAGGGAAGAGTTGACAAAGCTGTACCTCTGTATGAATTGGCTGTTGAAATTCGGCAGAAATCCTTTGGCCCAAAGCACCCCAGTGTAGCTACTGCCTTGGTAAACTTGGCAGTTCTTCATAGCCAAATGGTAAGTATCGACCTTTCAACTGTTTACAAATGAATGATCTGAATGTAATATATATGAATATATAATGTTTATGTTACATATTCCATATGTAATATCTACTACATCATATATCTTATATGTATTATATATATGGATAAATGTAAGTTAATGGCATAGTAAAAAAAATATAATACTATTTACCAGCTAATGCTTCCTTTTTCGATATTTCAAATTATTGAAGTTAGATTTATAAGCTGGTTCCTTTCTGAGTGTAGGAGACCAGCTGACTGCTGAGTTCAGACCAGATTTGCTTTCTACCTTCTGAGACCTCTGTCATCTATTTACATCTATTACCAGGCCGGTCTCAGAGCATCTGTGTGGGTCCCCACCAGGCAGTAAGCAGGCTTGTGCTTATATTATAGAATCAAGTCAGACTGTTACTGAGGCGTGCCTAAAACTTAAGAGTTTTTATGTTCTATTATTTTGCTTCTCCCGTTATAATTGTCCATAAAATAATGTTTCCTTGCATCTCTTAGAAGGATATTAAGGTTTTCAAAGTGCTTACCAAAGTAGGTCGGAACAGTATAGAATATATTAATTTTAGAAACACTGTGTGTTAAGTGAGCACTGTTACTTTTTTTTTTTTTTTTATTAAGAAAAAGCACAGTGAAGCCCTGCCACTATATGAAAGAGCATTAAAGATTTATGAAGATAGCTTGGGGCGAATGCATCCTCGAGTTGGAGAAACGTTAAAAAATTTAGCTGTGCTCAGGTAAGAACTTTTCTCATCTATCCCAAAATGTGATAGCTTTGACTTCGTACAGAACAGCATGAGATATTTATCCCTGAAACCAGTCTTCCTTGGAGTGAGGGCAGTTGTTTTGGTCTTGTGTAGCTTTGGATACTCAAGTGGTATTCGGAAGCAGAGAGAAGGCGGGCTTACTTTTTGGAGGTGTGTATTGTGAAGATGGCTTATACCAGCACTTACCCTATGGGGTGATAGGGTTACCAACGTTCATCTCAGAATGCAGGTGATAACAACACAGCATTGTCACCGAACCCATGACAACATGGTTTTAATGGTGCACACATGAGAGACAAAGAGTTCCACGGTACAGATAGAGGAGTTTGGGAACCCTGGCTAACTGGTCTACCTGAGTGGATATACTAGAGGAGAAAGAAAAGAGTGCAGTGGGAATGGCCAATTAGTTGCAAGTTGTTTTTCTGTACCTTGGATGGCGACTTAGAAGCAAGAGCTTCTTGTTAACAGCAGAACATCTCTCATGTTTTTTCCTCTCAAAGCTATGAAGAAGGGAATTTTGAAAAGGCTGCTGAACTGTACAAAAGGGCAATGGAAATAAAAGAAGCAGAGACATCACTTTTGGGTGGAAAAGCTCCTTCAAGACAGTCATCAAGTGGAGACACATGCCTCTTTAAAACAACTCATTCTCCTTACGTTTTCCTTCCCCAAGGACAAAGCTAACTGTCAATTCTTCGCCAGAACACTTCAGGCTAAAACAGCTAAACATCTGGAAAACTGTAACTCAAAACTTAATGTTTTTATAGGAAATCATTTCCTCCAACATAAGGCAGTGTTATTTAACTGGTATTGTATGACGTTGTATTGGATTACGTTGGATTGTTGTGTCAAGTTTAAATTGATTAAAGGACCTGTTTCCTATGGGATGAGATCCAGGATGAAGACATCAGCACTCAATGGCATGAGGAATGGCTTGGTCTCTGCAACAAGAGCTGGCAGGATCCCATGGTTTAAGAAATCCACCGTCCTTTTTCTCCCTCAAGAGCAACCTGCCGTTCATCGATTGTTCCTAGCAGGGCTCTAAGCCAGTTCTCTACCTCAAAGAACTTCCTAGGGCTAAGGGGATGTTGATGAAAACTCTGAACAGTCTTCAGTGAAATGAACTAGATAGGAATTCTTGTTTTTTCTTTTCCTGGGTTTGTGTGTGAGGATGAGCACACACACATGCATGTACATGTGGAGGTCAGAGGTCAGCCTTGGGTATCATTCCTCAGGTGCTCTCCACCTTGACTTTTTTTTTTTTTTTTTTTTTTTTTTGAGACAGGGTCTCAGTGGCCTGGTGCTCATTTAACTAGACTGACTGCCTGTCCAGCATCCTAGTGACCTATCCTCCTGCCTCCACCTCCTGAGACAGGATTTACAAGCTTCCATTTCTACTCCCAGCTCTCTAAAGTGGGTTCTGGGGCTTAAACTCTGGTCCTTATGCTTACGTGGCAGACACTTCACCAACTGAGCTATCACCCCAGCCTCTTACCCTGCTGTGAATCTCTGTAGCTCAGGGCGACCATGAACTCTTGATCATCCCGCCTCAGCCTCCTGAGTGCTGGGACCGCAGGTGCATACCACCACAGCTGGCTTTGCTTTTGAGCTTTCCTTTTCCCTAAGCTGACTTAGCCAGCCTATGCTTTCTGTGCTGTCTCCAGGAAGTTCATCACTGTGCAGTACCGCGGTGTCTGATGGCATCCATGCAACCACGGTTGTCAGGCTCCACCATTCTGATCTCTCTTATTGTGGTACAGGTCTGAAAATCCAGCTACTCATGGACTGAGGCAGGAGGTTTTCAAGGTCAGTACTCGCTTAGTGTATGGGGTGAGTTCAAGACCAGCCCGGGCACCCTCGTGAGACCTTGACACAAAATAAAACAAGTAGAGCTGAAGCCACAGCAGTAGTATGCATCGGACCCTGGGTTCAGTCCTCAGCACACACGTACACAAAAAGCCATGACAAATCCATTTCTTTTGTAAATGGTCAAAATCAATCTTGCTTTACCTCAATTAGTTGTTTTTATACTGGAAATTAAATATTTTTATAGACTTTATAAATATTGCCACATTTTAGGCATTGTTTTTATTTGTATATTTATAGAAAAAAATTTCAACAATTTTAAATCTTTTAAGATCTCAATATGTACTATTGTAAAAACGACAGGCATAAAAAAATGTATTTGTTTTAAAATAAAAGTGCAATTCCAAGTTCTCTGTTTTGCACTGTGTACTAGAGGGCTATTTTGCATAATTATTTAAGAATAAACATTGAACATATTTCAGCAGACTTGAATATTGGCCAAGTTTACTCAATAGTTTGTTCAACTTGAAGAACTCTAGTGACCTCAGGGTGTGCCCAGTGTCACCCAATTCCTGGGGGATTCAGAAACCAGTGTCATCACCAGCCAGAACTTACAGTTCAGACTTTGAGGCCCTCCCTGAGCCTGCTCAGAAGCAGCCCGAGAGCTAGGTGGCCAGGTTGCTCCTGCCAAAGCTTTGAGTTTGGGAAGCATTGCTGAAGTCTACACACTACTATGGTAAGTTAAATTAGTCAGGACATGACAAAATAAGCTTTTTTCTTCCACCTTTTGGGGGAGACTCAGAGGAAACGAAAAGCTAAAGTACGATCATAACTATCTTTGGGGTTTGCCGCCTCTGAAAGGTACAAGTAACAGAATTCATAAGCATATTAGACATTTATTTTTACAGCTAACATATCAAAGCTTAAAATCTGACTCATGACTAATATACTAAAAGTATAGTATTAAGTTAACCACCTTTAAAAAAAACTTTAAGAAATAATTTGTGATCAGTACTCTATCTTCAAGTAAGCATATTTATTCTTTGTTCTTCTAAAATTTAGATTTGAGAATGATACAAAATATTTTAGAAACGGCAATGTTATCTAACTCGACTTTATGGTACAAATCATAACGGAGGTGGTCACTAAATTATATATTTCTTTCTTCTCTAAATATGTATCTAAATTTGGTATGTAATAAAATCCTTATTTTATCCATTTATTGCACTAACAGTGTGTCCTCTGCCTTCATGGGAATGGTAAGAGCAACTGCAACAGACATTTGTATGTAGGTGTGTGATTCTCAAGCAGTATGATATGCTCACATTAACAGGTATTTGGTTCACAGATGTGATTCTCAGATTGTGTTCATGTTAACATACACCACACACACACACACAGCAAAATGGTCATTTTCAGACAAGTCCCTTAATAATAAATAACTGGCAGGAACCATATTTTGCTCTGACTTGTCTTCAGTACTTTACAGAAGGGGAATTATGACAAACCAAATCGTCATTTGGGGAGGTCAAAGCTTCTCTGACATAAAGTCATTTCCTACGGGTCTACATTTGTGGGTGTCCAGGGAGAATGAGAAGAAAACCCAAAGATCTGATCAGAGCCACAGATTACCTTTCTGCTAGCAGTAAGAAACAAAAGTTGTGACTGGCTTTACTACCATCTGGACTCCAGACTCTAGAGTCGCTGTGTTAAGTCGGTGTTGGGACTCCTTGCCTTTGTTTGGATCCATAGTGTTTACAAATCCGGCCGAACTTCTAGAACCTCTATGTGAGAATTCTCATCCACTGCCTGCTGGCCCTGTCTCTGTGGCTGCAGACTCAGGGAGAACACTATTGGATCTCAGGTGCCTGCTGCCTGCTTGGTCTTGTTTGCTTGCTTGCTTAAGATAATCCAGTAATTTCTAATGAAACTTCTAGGTAAGAGAGAGACATTAGAATTTGGTACAGAAAGCAGATCTTTAAAAGATGATAGAACCTATGTGTTACGGCTTAACACTTGAAAGTTCAACACTTGGTTAAACCTTAGAAAATTCATGGACCAGAAATTCTAAAGAATTATTCTAGAAAAAAAAAAATGTACTTCATCTTAAAATTTACAACATGTCTAGTGACTTAAAGTTATTCTTCAACCCAATATGCTTAAGTTCTGTTAAAATATTTGTAAAAAATTTATCAAGGCAACATAAATGTTAAGTTTCAAAGCCAGAAACATTCAACTTCACCATAAATATAAAAATCACCTGTAATACTAGAATCTCAAAGCAAGTGCATTGAACATGTCTGGAGTTGGTCTTTACAACTTTATTTTACAATTGAGAATGGCACTTTTAACTTTTGCTGATATTTCCCAATACATAAAATTTAGACATTCATAGTGATACATCTCGTATCTTCAAGGTTAGACCACCAACAGTTCACGTCAGGCATCGGTATACAATTGAAGTGGTCACAGTTGGAGAACGGAACCCTTGCAGGGAATAAATACCTGTCCACCTCTGCAGAGGCAGCTTTGAGTTCTTTCTTTTGCCCACCACTCAGACGAGCCTTGCTAGTATCTCAGTATTTATGGACTCAAGTATTGAGGAACCCTCTGTGATGCACATAGAATGGACGGTGCACTCGTGCCTGTTCTTCAGTAACACGGTGACTGCAGACACTTCTGCTACAGAGAGCAATGCCTTTCCTTCATTGACGAAAACTGAGGATAACCAATGTTTCCTGCACGTAATTCTGTCTGCCATGAAAACAGCTTGCTTTCATCTATGCTTTGTCTTAAATATTCAACCCATGGGTTTAGACACTACCAATGAAGACATTCTGCTTCTATTTCATCCAGAACCATCTGAGGGATGTTTTTATTCTATAGGCTGTTTAAAGTCACTCCTGGTCAGACTCTTATGGGTAACTGTCCAGTAGGAAGTCATTTACTCAGACACTTGTCAGCCACAGCCACCAGGCCACACAGTCCATCCTCCATTTGTGCTGTTTATCGTCCAGGGCCGCAGGCCACAGCATGAACTTACGGAATGGGATGGCCCGCTCCTCTCCTTTCTGGAGTTGCAGTACTGATTAGGTTGTAAGGGAAGCACGAGGAAACCACCAGTGTTCCAGACAGCACAGCAACTCAGTGAAGGTACACACGCCAACAAAGGTGGCGCTAAGTTTTATTAGTTCTGATTGTTTAATTCCAAGCGAATAGCATAAGCACAGAAACAGACAGAAGCAGCCCACTGTCTACATATTCTTCATCTTGGCCATGAGATCTTCCAAGCTTTCACCAGAATCTTCCACTGTTACTTCAGAAACAGAATCCTCTCTCTGTCAACAAAAGGGGGAAATGCCATGAAATGGAACCACCTAAAACTGCCTGTCCTCAACAGTCTGCTTTGCCCATGCTCAGCTTGCTGAGAAACCAAATTTCCTATGATAAATATATCTGAAAGTATTTAGAAGACATAAAGTTCTTTATATTACCCACCAAAATGTTGTTCAGGAGGCAGCAACTTCAATATTCTTGACACGCCTACTGAGTGTATTTTTTAATATAAAATTACACTCGTTTATAGTGGACCATGAAGTTAAGGTACATTGTGTAATGTTCATGTCAGGATAAACATATCTCCTCAAAACACTTCTTTGTAATTAGAATTCAAAAATCACATCTTCTAGCTTTCTGAACATGAACAATGACTACCTACAGCCACCGTTGTGTGACAGAGCAGAGCTTAGTGCTCCTGGCTAGCTGTAACTTACAAGCTGCTGGCCAACATTCCCCTCCTCCCCTTCCCTTCCTCTTCTTCCCTTCTTCCTCTTCCCCTCCTCCCCTTTTCCTTCTCCTCTTCTCCTCCTCCTCTTCCCCCTTCTCCTCTTCCTCTTCCCCTCCTCCTTTACCCCTCCTCTTCTTCCCTCCTCCTGCCCAAGCGCACGCTCCTCGGGGCACTAGTCTACTCTCAGCTTTTATAAAATCAAACCTCTTAGAGTCCACACGAGTGAGATCATGTGCTGGCTGTCCATCTGTGCCTATCTTATTTAATTACTTCCAGTTCCATCTATCCTGTCACAAATGACAGGTTGTCATCTTCTTATGCTCAGTAGTAGTCCACTGTGTGTGTGTGTGTGTGTGTGTGTGTGTGTGTGTACATGTGTACACATGTACACGCGCACATGTGTACATATGTATCTTTATCAGTCAAAGGACATCTTGGCTCTATGTACTTTAGATATATACCTTAGACCCAGTGAGAGTACTGGATCATATATACAGTAATTCTTACGCTTTGAGAAGCCTCCATTCTGTTTTCCATAATGAATGTAGTAGTTTACATTCCTGATAGCAATGCATTACTACAGTCCAGGCTCCCTTTCTGCACATTCTTGCCAGCACTTAACTTTTTCACTGGTGTGAGATGTACCTCAGTGGCTTTCATCTGATGGCCCTGATGTCTAACGATGTTTGGCGACTTTTCAATACCTACTGCCTGGCTGTATGTCTTTTGTCTGCTGGTCCAAGCCCTGTTCTGTAAGTCTTCACTTGACAAAGTCTCCATCTTTGTAGGTTTACTCATCTACATGTGCTCGTGCTCGCTCACGCTCTCTCTCCCCCACCCCACCACCACCCCTCACCTCTCACCCATGACCTCCGCTTCCAGGATATCACATATCCTGGTGCATCTCAAACTTGCTAATCTGCTGCTTCAGCCTCCTGGGTGCTCGGATCACAGGTGCACACCATCACCCTTTCCTGAAGTAAATTTAAATGGGTGTGTGGCTACAACTATCAGTATGTAAAAGTAACATTTTCATTTAATCAAATCTATTTATTGTACTGATATATCAGTGAATTTTTAAGTCTCCACTTTCTCATTTTCAAATTTGCTGACACTGAATATCTAGTCCTTAATACCCAACTGACTACTTGTAAATATCTAAAACAGGAAATGCCCCACTAGCCTTCCAACATAAGATAAAGCTGAAAGAAAGAAATACATATTTTCGCTTATCTGACATTTACATACGGGCAAATCAGATTTCACAAATACCTTCTTTGGGACTGTGTATGCCACTGTAATCCCGTCAGGTAAGGTGGGAACGGGACCTGAAGAGTTCTTCAGTTCCTCTTCTGAAACCTCAGACACCAGCTCAATACCTGCAGGATTCAATGTGACTCTGAGCTCATTCTCAAGAAAACCACAAGAATTACTTATATTTTTGTGTAATTGTACATTCCCACCCAGAAAAAACTGTAATAATTGCTTAAAATGTTGTGTGCTCTTCTATTTCCTCCCAGAAAAGAATGGGTTTCAGTGTGAGTGTGCGCACGAAGGCCTCTTACCCCACTCGTTGTCCTCATGAACTACCTCTGCCTCCTCTTGGGGTGCAGCCTCCTGTGTGGGCAGCGCTGCTGCCCTCTTCTGTATAAAGCAAACAGTACCAACAAACACAGCGTTACTCTTTCTCAGTTCTCTAAAGCACTCAAGAATTCACAGGCATCTGATCTTACCAAAAGCAAGAATGAACTTTTGTTTTTCCAGTATGCTAGATTAACTAAAACTCTAAACATCCAGAACCCATTTCTATTATATTCCGAATCTGTCTCTTTTGAAAGTCACTGTGCTAGGCGGTGGACCCTCAGGTTCTCTGACTGACTGTGTACCTTGTATTCTTCTTGTTGCTTCCTACAGTTCTTGTCATCACACTGAGGGTTTGGCTTCATCAACATGGTAGGGAAAAAATCCTGCATTGCATTGTATCCAAGGTAAAAACTGACGCTGCCAAATTTTAACAGAAACCTGGAAAAGAAAATCAAATTAGCCAAGAATGGTGGTGCACACTTTTAGTCCACTTTGGGAGGCACAGGCAGGGGGATCTCTGTGAGTTCTAGGCTAGAGACCCCATCTACACTGAGACCTCATCTCAACACACAAAAGAAAAGGGAAAATCAAAGTAGGCTTAAATAAAGAAACAAAGCACTATAAGTAAGTACATTCTGGAATAGGCAGCGAATTTTATAACAAACCTAGAGAACAGTGACTTGCTCTACCTTATTTAGAGACCATAGTAGATGCTTGAATATTTGTTAAATAAGTGAAGGAAAGGCAAGCTGAAGTCCTTCCATCACTAAACAACCAGGTATTTCTGAACCTCTGATAAAGAACTGCCGGCAAGTACAACATGCTAAACCTGGAAGACGCGCACTGATCTTAGAGGACGGCGAGGTGAGGGGGTGTTTTAAAGCCTGCGCTCCTGCGTGGGGCTTGGGAGACGGCTCAGTGGATCAAGCCCTTGCTGTGCAAGCATGAGAACCCGAGTGTGGACCTGCAGTACCCACAGGAAAAGACAGGCACAGTGTCACGAGCCTGTAATCCCAGATCTGAGGAGGAAAGGGGAATGGAGACGGAAGATCTCAGGGCCTTGCTGTGCAGCCAGTGTAGCCAAAACAATGAGTCCCTACATCACTAAGAGACCTTGTCTCAAAAAGTTATGTGGACAGAACACACCTTAGATGCAAGGCATAGAGAAAGCAAGCTGAAAGGGAGTTAGAAGCCTCTCCTCACTGACTAGCTTTTATAGTGCCAGAAGATGCTGCACAGGCTGCTGGGGAAGAAAAGGCATCAATGGGCTTATCCAGCAGTAAACCCTATAACCCATAATATCAGCCTGCCAGGCAAGATGTGCCCACAGGTAGAGTGGTGGCACTAATGTTGGCGGAGCTGTGAGGTCTGAACCAACCACCTCTAACTGGATTTGAGGCCTGCTCCACAAAAGGGAATTCAGACCTGGCACTGTGAAGGCAATCGGAAACCCACGGCTAAAGTCTTAAGCCCCAAGGGCAAATTACTACTGCTGTTTAGGTAACCCATCATGGCACCAGACTGTATTGTAAATACCTAGGCTTATGCTCAGACAGACGCTCCCTAGCCCTAGTGAGAAGCCTCTCTTTGCAATGATCAGCAGTGGATACACAGGCACATGGCTGCTGGAGGTGCTGAGGATAGCTGATGGCTGAGTGCTCAGGCCTAAAGAGGACATGCAGACCGCTCCGTACTGTAGGACAGCAGGTGGAGGGAACTCAAGAGCCATAGGCAGGGAGAAGGGCTGAGTATGGAGAGCAGGTGGAGAGAACTCAAGAGCCAAAGGCAGGGAGAAGGGCTGAGTATGGAGAGCAGGTGGAGAGAACTCAA
>JANHMN010000020.1:5831028-5851156 GCA_030674055.1 Rhabdomys pumilio | reverse complement strand
AGAGCAGGTGGAGAGAACTCAAGAGCCATAGGCAGGGAGAAGGGCTGCAAGAGCTGTCTACTGGGCATGGAACCGCCACTGCACTGACGCCCCCACAGCAGCTGGGCCTATCAGGAGTCAATCACGGATCAGGGGGAGGCTTATCCGTCTTTATCCTTTCCTGCTCAAGTTCTGTCTGCTGGTGGCTTCTGAGGGGAGGACAATTACTGTCTCAGTTGTGTACCCATGAGTGCCCACCAGGCACCAGTGGATCTTCCACACCCATGGCCATAGAGATGGTGCTGCCTAGATGTAGTGGGTCTTGAAACAATAACAAAGTCATAAATGTGGGAAGATTTGACGGGAGTAGTAGGGGTGGGGAAGAGAGTACAGGAAATGGAGATGAGGTTAGTAACCAAACTGTACTTCATACATGCATCAAACTGTCAAAGGTAAAGAAACATAAGACACAGAGCAATGCTCTCTGGCCTTCATATGGATGTACAGAAAAGTATACCTTAGACATATGTGTACAAATACCTCTCCAGACAAAAATCTGGCGTGTGATACAATATTTAATTAAAAAAACAATATAACCTACTTTAACTATATAATTAAAATTAAAGCTATACTGACGTAACAGTATCAGGTGAAGTCAAACATTTCCAACACATAAGTCCACTGTGACCCTGGTCCTGTCAAATGGCAACTGAACCCAAGCTGGATCATCTGGGAAGTGATAATGCCTCCATCACATTGGTCTGCAGGCAAATGGGCAGGTAGTCCTAGGATAGACCCAGGACAGACTCAAGACAGACGCAGGATAGACCCAAGACAGACCCAGGATAGACCCAGGACAGACCCAGGATAGACCCAGGACAGACCCAGGATAGACCCAGGATAGCTAAAGGCTATTCTGCAAAGGCAAACAATAAAAGGCAGTATCTCCAAACAAGATGGAGGGTGAAGACTGACAACTGAGGCTGTCTACTGACTTCCTCACGTACAGCACATATGCCTGGATACACATACAAGCAAGAGTGCATACATACACACCCTACACACACACACACACACACACACACACACACACACACACACACACAAATAAAGATTAAAATAACAAACTTTAAGAAAAAAACTGAAGCCGGGTGGTGGTGGCGCACGCCTTTAATCCCAGCACTTGGGAGGCAGAGGCAGGCGGATTTCTGAGTTCGAGGCCAGCCTGGTCTACAGAGTGAGTGCCAGGACAGCCAGGGCTACACAGAGAAACCCTGTCTCGAAAAACAAAAACAAAAACAAAACAAAACAAAAATTGAAAATACATATTCTAAATATATAACAAGGAGGCTGGAGAGAAGGGGACTTCACAGAGCACTGGCTGTTCTCCCAGTGGACCCAGGTTCAATTCTCAGCACCCACATGGTGGCTCACAACTGTCTGTAACTCCACTTCCAGGGGATCCAACACCCTCAAACCAACATACATACAGGCAAAACACTAATGCACATTTCCTAAACAAATAGATCTTTAATGTACAGTATCACTAAGTGCTCCAGTACCTACTGATGCTGAGACAGCACCTGTTCTTATACTACACAGCCCTAGACTGCTGCCTTCAGGGTTTCCTGTACGTGTTTCTTATGGCCTCTGCTGGAGCCACACTTCTGATGTCAGGATGCTTATTTACCACACTGCAGTTTGGGATTATACTGGAGACTTAGGAGACATAACTCAGCTTCTAAGCCTGAAGTGGGACAAAAATTAGCCAGAGTCAGGGAATTCTGAAGAAGTCTGCTTTTAAAGAGTGAATTGGTTCATTAACTGACACAAAGAATAGCTATACAAAACCCATTTTCTCATTTTTAGCTACAGTTAAAAAGTGCACTGAGGATTCTGGTCTTGGTTAACAGGGGTGTTTCTCCGGCTGGATCACATCTGAATGACGCCTTAAGAGCGTCAAGATAGTAGAGGCAAGTGTATTTGTGCCTTGGTCTGTCTGTACAGTTTTAACTCAGTTGCTTAATGCGTCACAGTCACGTGTCACCCTTTTCAATTAGCAAAGGAGCACATGTGCTACATGGCCCTGCCATGGGGATATGTGGTCTAGTATCTTAAGTGCACTGTGTTTGCAGGATGTTGAAAATATCCCATGATGCATTCTCATAGCCTCTGGTCAGTGATGCAGGACTGGGTAGATAGAGCATTGCTGTATTATGTAATAAGAGTTATTCCAATGCAGGAGGTAACTGACATTTAAACAAACATGTATACACACATTCACATAGATACATGTGCATGTACACACATATACACACACACACAGTTAATAAAAGTCCATGTATCTATAATATACTTAAAAGCAAATTTAAGATAACTAGTTAGTTGGCAATACCAATTCTTAGAATACTTTATGAAATACATTCTTATCAAAAGTGTACACAACAATTCAGAAAAACCAGCCTTCACTTACTTTAATACATTTTGTACCAAGATCCCGGCCACCACCCCCATGGTGGTGGGGAGACTGGCTGCACAGACACCTTCTCGTTTCAGGGTTTTTTCATCAATATTTGAAGCAACCACAAGTGGTGGCGCACACTACATGAAAGAGAATACACCAATTTCAAACGGGATATAGAGAGAAACGCAAAGCTTCAAACGGTATCCCAGTACATTCCTAGGCTCCTTTGACTTGCAGACACTGATGCAAAAGATCACTGATAGCTAACAGTGACAGTGAGCCAGGACAATGCCTACCGCAAAGCAAGCCGACTCTCCAGGGACCATGAGCTGGATGTGCCCGGAAACTGCATTTTCACTGACCCCAGATTCCATCCATGTCTGACCAAGTTCATTACAAGCCTTAACAGGAAAAGGCAAAAACACAAAACAGCACAAATTACTGCCAACCTCCTTTGTGGAATGTCACGTGTTATCTAAACAGATCCTGAGGTCTTCTGGGTCAGAGAGCAGAGCTGCAATAGTTGAAACAGTGAGTACCTATTCCTTACACTGATCCTGCTTCCTGGATTTCTTCAGATTAATGTAAAAACTTGCTTTTATTTTGTCTTTACGAAATGTTTTTAATTTATACATTTAATACTAGTAAGACAAAAAAAAAAAAGCTAAAACCAATGATGAGCCGGCAAGATGGCTCAGCAGGCAAAGGTGCTTGCCACCAAGCCTCATGACCTGAGTTTATCCCTAGGTCCCACATGGTAGGAGAGAGCCAACTCCTGCAAGCTACCCCCATGGAGACATGGAGATGGAGGCATATACATGCACACAGACACACACTAAACGAATGCAACAAAAACCCAATGGTGACTAGAATAAGTAACATAAAATATTCATTGACTTTAAAAACACACAGCAGAAACATCTGCTGCTTTATACATAAGTGAGCAGGACACTTAGCACAGATAAAGCTCTTACCACCAAACCAGAATAACGCCGGGCGGTGGTGGTGCACGCCTTTAATCCCAGCACTTGGGAGGCAGAGGCAGGCGGATTTCTGAGTTTGAGGATAGACCAGTCTACAGAGTAAGTTCCAGGACAGCCAGGACTACACAGAGAAATCCTGCCTCAAAAAACCAAAATTTAAAAAAAAAAAAAAAAAAAGAAGTATTAAAACCAGGATAACTATAGAATTTAGGCTTAAAACTCGATTTAGAGAGAACATCTGGGTTAAACCCAGGCTGCAGCGCCTCATACAACACTCACTGTATTTATTGCCATTCGAGCTTCAAAGTTGTCCACACAGCTCAGAACTAGGTCAACAGGTTGGCCTTCTTCTAATCCGCCATTACTAGAGAAGAAAAAGAAATTGTATTTGGAAAAAAGGAGGATACAAAATACATTTGTTTGTTTCACTCTATGTCCTGGCAACTGACACCTGTGGTCCTATCCTAGCACCTGGGAGGTTGAGGCAGGAGGACTGACACTGGCTCCATGCCAACCCTTTGACACATGAGATCCTGTCTCAAAAGACAACCAAATGCAAACCCATATTAAATCTCCCACTTATTTCTTGAAGCAAGGTCTCAAACTTGTAACCCTGCTACCTCAGCTCCCAAGTGCTGGCATCACAGGCACTCACCACCACACCCAGTGGGACATAAAATACACTGTAATTTTATTTATGTAGTTAATTTTCAATCATAACATCATATTTAATGTTACATATACAGCAGTTAAACCACTTTCTGAATAGAGAACTAATTATTCTCATAAACATTACACAAATTACTTTTCCTAAAAGCTGAAAACCTATCAATAGATTTTTCTAGCACTTGTTTAGCTGTTCAACAAGACATTACATAAAATACTCATACATTTTACCTTATTCTACTCATGAAATGTTCGAAGTGTTCCACTGTGGTGATATTGTAGTTGTGAACTTCAAACACAACATCAGGGTTAATGTTCCTGAGGGGAAAGCAACCGTTACACACACTCCTAGTAGGAACAGGACAGAGCAGGAGAGAAGGCTGAGGGGGCAAGCGAGTGAGACTTCTGTGGGTGTGAGGACAACAAAGGCCTCTTCTACAGCTTGTGCTGTACTGGAGGATGAAGACACATAGATCATGTGTCCATCCCTCGGTCCACAGACTACAACCGCTGCAGAGTAGCCATGTGTGCAGCCCAACCTGCAGCCTGACCATGTCTGCAAGGTCAACGTAGGACACTAATATAAACTGTCATAGAAACTACAAGGATGCTTCCATCCTAACCCAGAACAATCTATGTGCTGGGAATAAAGCCTTCACTGCTGCTGGAAGGTCCAGTTCAGCCTGGCAGTCTCTTTATGCCTTATTCAGTTCAGTTCAAGAATGTCTGAGGCCCCACAGTTTGAGGCTGGCACATCATAGCCCATGAGCCAAATCTGGCCCACTCCCTGTTTTGATATGGCCTTTAGGGTCCGAACTGCCTGGTTTGGGTTTTTGCCATGAATCTCTGGTTGTAAGTACTCTTACACAGTCCAAGATGACCTCAACTTCCTGGATGTTGGAATTTGCAACATTAAAACTATTCTTCAGGCCATTAAAAACTATTCTTCAATAGTTAGGGGAAAATCTTTTTCAGGGCATTTTGCTACATAAAAAATAGAATCAGATTTCAGAGTCTAAAACCTAAATTGTATTGGAACAAAGGCATGCCCAATCATTTGGTCTGTCCATGGCTAGTGGCTCCACAGTTAAACAGTGGCAGCAAAGATGAAACTATGCACACTAACCCTACACAAAGTCTGCCAACCCTGGTCTAAGAAGTAAGAGAATTCCTTGCATAAGTGAAATATGCATTTCAGGGAGAGGACACAGGTCTGCGTACATTCAGCTTAGCTCACAGCAGGTCACAAAACAAGAGCCCACTCCATGACTTCCCGCTCCCCCTGCCCCGGTTCCCCACTACCACTGCAGTCACCTCAGGGTGTGCTCTGCTGCATGGACCTTACTCAGTCCTGCTTGGTACGGCTGGAAGAAAAGCCGATTCATGTTGGCCAGCTCCACCTTGTCATAGTCAAAGAGTAGCAACTAAAATAAAAACAGTGGTGTTTAAGTGAAAAATGACATTAAACTAGCGGATCTTCTATTTAATAGGCTTGCTGTTAGTGATGTGAGAACATTAGTTAATATGCAGAGTCTATTAAAAGACAGAGTCTGACTGAGCTGAGCTGTATGAGCTGCACTGTGAAGCCTTCCTTCCCAGCAAACACCCAGGCAAGGTTCCAGTCATTCTCAGGGTTAGACTCTACGCTGTTAGATGACCTGGAAACCAGTTATGACGATTTTCAGGTTTACCGGACACCTTAAACCACGTAACTGAGGTCCAGCAGTCTGCTTTAATATGGCCATCTACTCATTCTTGACTACTGAGCTCAAGCGTCTCCAATACCCTTTTAATCAACCGGGTACTCAAGTCATTTACAAGCAATATTTTGGCCTGCTTCTATAAACCACTTCAAAGACATAAAATTATGATATTCAATATTATATATTAAAATTATAATAAACATTGTAGTATTTTGTTGGCATCATTTTTATATTGATAAATGAGGGCCAATTTTGTAACCACTATCTTTTAATATTAACTTGTTGACAAACGAATATTGGAGATCATGTTTTACATGTATTATATAAGTTATATATATTATATGAAATATATTA
This sequence comes from Rhabdomys pumilio, assembly GCA_030674055.1. Classification (NCBI taxonomy): domain Eukaryota; kingdom Metazoa; phylum Chordata; class Mammalia; order Rodentia; family Muridae; genus Rhabdomys; species Rhabdomys pumilio. Next base: position 5,845,007 of record JANHMN010000020.1, on the reverse strand, counting down.
AGTATATAATTATATAGTATATAATATGAAATATAATTATTCATTTAAATATAAGAAAATAACAAGAGGGCAGGTAACTGTGGAAAACGTATCTATTCAATCACTAAGTAACATCAATAGTCCTTGGCTTTATAAATTTAAGACTGACAGGTTAAATTCTGACAGACAGTTACTTATTTTCTACAATTCAAGTTTGTTTTTAAAAGAAAACAAAAGGGGCTAAATAAAAAATCTGAGATATCCCCCAGTTCAAACTCAAAGCCAAAGCCTTCCCCTCTGTGTGTGTTTAACTGAGTGCTTGGTAAGATTTTTCAAGATCTGAGTGTTTCAGTTGCATACTTTATCCACATAAATATGCTGTCTTTTCTATCAAAGTAAGACAAAACTTCGTCTTTAAAAGACTGTTGGGGGGAGAGACTGAGAGGAGTGGAGGGAGAGAAGGCTGAGTTGAGATGTATAAGGGAATACATTTAATAATAATAATAATAATAATAATAATAATAATAATAATAATAATAAATCTGTAAAGAAGACATGTGGCAGAAACTTAAATTCCTCCAGGGTCAGCACTTCTTGAAATCAAAATATATGCTCCAGGCTCTATCCTGTTCCCAAAGGTTGTACCTCGCTCACTAGCTGCGCCATTTTGAGTTAGCTAACTGTGCAGTGTGAGGCTGAACTCTGACCTCTCGCAGTGGGGCACGGGAGCCCTTACATCAGGAATAAAACCCAACAGAATCCCCACTGGGTGAGCTGGCCTGCTTGACTAGGTGTGACTATGCACCCTCCTGCAGAAGTAACCTTTCTGCCTTGCTAACCTGCCACAGATAGTGTGGTGTTTTGGGAGTGACCCCAGAACCATTTCTAACAGATTCTATATCTAAAATAATTCCAAATTATTTTTGGAATAATATTTTGGCCAGAGGAAGGTGGTAGATCGCCTGGGACTAGAGTTATGCATGGTGACCTGCCATGTTTGTGCTGGGGATGAAACCTTGTTCTTCTAAAATACCTCCTTTATCTTAATGTGTAGCCAAGAACTACACCTAATACATACACTGCCCTACACCAAAGTTTCTGAACACAGTTAAGTACCCTTTGTTCAATGAGCAATAATATGTCCCTTTGTCTGGAGGAAGCTATGACTCGGCCTCTTGTGCAGAGCAATTTACCAAATACAACAGAAATCATAACCACTGATTAAGCAGTAGAGTGCTTCTCTGTACCTGATTTGCTCCAGGAGTGAACAGTTTCCTACTGGACAGGCAAAGAGAAATCTTTTTACCTTACCAATGCCACATCTTGTCAGCATTTCGGCAGTCACACTGCCAACTCCACCAACACCTACTATTGCTACAGCATAGGTACGGATTTTCTGTGAAACGCAGAACAGTACATGTTAGTACTTTGTTGATTTGTCACTAGAAATTAGTCTCATTTCCTCAAATCAGCTTCATCATACCTCATAGTCACTGACAATTCCCATCCGTTTCAGTGCCATCAGACGGCTTAAAGAAAAACAAAACAAATTTAGAGTTTTTGCAGTCTTTTTTATTTATCTTTATTTTCATGCGGATGGGTGAGTTGCCTGTACATGCAGGGCCTGCAGAGGCCAGAGGAAGGTGGTAGATCACCTGGGACTAGAGTTATACATGGTGACCTGCCATGTTGGTGCTGAGGATGAAACCTTGTTCTTCTAAAATACCTCCTTTATCTTAATGTGTAGCCAAGAACTACACCTAATGCCTTAAATGTTAAGGTTCAAAGTGAAATGCCACTATTTTCCTTGCTTTGTTAGTATATAAAAACAATGAAAGAAGCTCATGGCTTCTGCCCATAATGAAGGATATCTGCTTTTGGAAGCATCTGTTGTCTGCCAAGGATTCTAAGAAGCACTGCTCATCTGCTCTATCTGTGTGTGTGTGTGTGTGTGTATGTGTGTGTGTGTGTCCCATCTAGAGCTCCACACACACTATTACAGTATTTTCACCTCTTGCTTCTCAGTCATCTGAAGACTTCACTCTTAAATGTCCATCACAAATGCACAAACACTTCCTCTCAGCAGCCTTGATCATTTTGGTTAGGTCACAACTGTTCACTGCTGGGTGGGTATTTTACAACTTCCCTTTCTTCCACAACCTCGACTCTTCAAGGCAGCAACTGTGTCTCCCTTACTCTCCTACATGCTTGCACTTACTCAAGCTAACTCCAGCAGTCCTCAGAAACCTCTACGTATGCCCACGGACATTCACATGCAGGAGTAGGCAACTTCACCACCCAAGAGTGTCTCCAGACCCAACGCACACACAGTCCTCTTTCTGGAATTTTACCTGTTAAAAACTACCCAGTTTTTAACCTCACTGCTTATAGTCTTAGTGACGTGACTGGGGAGGAACCTAATGCCACGGATTCTATTGTATACTAAAATACACCTAAAATATCTCTACACTTTACTCACCACCAGGATGAGAGCAAATTATCAGCAATTCCCTAGAGCTACGGTGAGAAGCATACATGTAATGGAAGGGTCTAACAGCATGCAACTGACTGCAGTCAACGACGAGGTCTGCCATGTACAACTGCTGTTCTAAGAGCTGCACATAAACTGCTTCAGTCTTCAAAACCACGGCAGAAACGGGTGTTCCTGTGGCCCCATTTACAGCGAGCAATCTGAACCAGAAGCTCAGCAGCTGTTACAGTTATAAGTTGCTGACTACTCTGTGAGCTGAGAAATGAATCCACTCAGTCTTGATGCAGAGGCCTTCCCTTTATCCACTCTTCTGTATTCTCCCCCATAAACTAGTAAGTCCGTTTAAGGACAGCAAAGAGGAGGGGTAGGCAGCCCTGGCAAAGTCAATATTCAGGGATGTTCATAAGCACCCTAGTAACTAACGTTCCCTCGTCCTGCTCCATCTACATTACACTAAGAGGCGTTTAGGAAATTGTGGTCTATCCTTGGCAGCTTTACATGAGATGTTATACTCTAACTGAGTTTTCTATCTGAGCCTATGCAGAGTGAGGTTGGCTAATAAGGATAATGGTGACAGGAAACTGGCTACAGAACAGCAGGCTGAAGACCTGCACCATATGGATGGGTGGCTTGGATTGATTTTTTTAAATAAAATGTTTTTTTTTCTTCCTTGTGGGCAAAGGGGGTCTCACTACACAGCCCAAGGTGACCTAGAACTCCTGTAGCCCAGGCTGGCCTGGAATTCACGACAACCCCCCTACCTCACCCTCCCGAATGCTAGGATGAATCGTGAGCCAACTCGCTTAGCGAGGACTATCTTCTGACTAGCATAAGACGTGGCCTTGCCCATCTGGGAACAGGACCTCCACAGCAAGAAAGGAGCGGCAGGAGGCCGGTTGAATGCCTTCAAGCGGAGCATGACCCTGCCCGCCCCGCTATGGATCACCTGTAGGGATTGGAGTCCACCACCTCGTCGCTCATCTCCTGGATGCGGGTCCGGCCGCAGTGGCCATCCCCTTCGGACCGCCGGGTTCTCTCCCGGGCGAGTTCCTGCTCCAGCTCCTCAATCCGCTGTCGCAGCCGCTCCACCGATTCGGCCATGGCTGGGCTCCCGGTGGTCTCCGATCCCAGGCCGGACCACCGCCGCCGTCGCCGTCGTCTCCGCCTCCCCACGCTGAAGTGCAGGAGGACTAGACACAGCCTTCCAGGTACCGACACCAGGGAAGCGCCTCCAATGATCCCAGCAAGACACGTCTCTGACACGCCCACTGGACTTCCGGCGTACCGCTTCCGGTGGGCAGCCGCCATCGCTCCGCTCGATAAAAACACTTCTGAAAACAGTTAGTTTTCTTCTCTAGAACCAACAACCAGGTATCAGCAGGGCCAGTGTCACATGTGTCCAGATCAGGTCAACGACGATTCTGCCTTTCTAATATAGGAGGCCATGAGAAACACCGAGGTCTTTTAATGCAGGGCTCAAGGTTCTGGCGGACTCTCTTCTTGGACGGACCGCACTGGTCTTCTGCTGGCGCGTCATTCTAGGGTTGACAGATGTTTGTGTCTTCACTTGCTAGAGTCGCGTTTGTGACCTTGTTTTTCTATAAGAGTGAGGCTTCCAGCTCTGACGCTGATAGTAAATTTTAAGTCTGGGCCCACAACAGGCGATTCTTCTATTTCTCCGCCAGATTCCGAGTCGCTAGACTCAGCCGCCCCCATTGCTTTGCGACATTGCCCAGAGTCCAGGTGATTGGCTTCCCCTAAGCCCTGCCTGACCACGCCCCCAAGCTCTGGTATCCTTTCCACCTCCGCGCTACTTCTGTACAGTCTGTAGATTCCTCATCTCTGTACCCTGTGACAGCAGTGGCAGTCATGGAGATGGATGTCACCAGTGACACCGTGGAAGTGCTACCCCAGCACAAGTTCGACATCAGGTCCCTGGAGGCCTACCTGAATCAGCACTTGCCCGGCTTTGGGTCAGATCCCCGGGCTGTGTTGACTGTTACTCAATACAGGTATCAACTATAGCCTTCGCCTCCTGCTGGAACATGTCTGTGCTTCGCGCTTTTCTTCCTTTGGCCCTGGGTGGGTGTCTCATTTGCCCAGTCGCGATATCTTTCCCTGCAAGGGCGCTTCCTGCATAATGTGTTCTTGAATCCCAGACTAGTCTGAATTAGAGGGCAGTAGCCGAGGTGCAGTATCCATTATGCAGTGCAGTATTGTTAAGGACTAAAATTATGTGTCTAATTCACTGAGAGAGATGCGGCTGAACATTCTTGGATACCTAATAGATACTTTCTGTGACCTTTTGTGCTACAATCTAAAGATCATTTTCTGAGGGGCTAGTGTCATTTTGTTTAATTAACCTTAGTCACCTGAGGCTAGGTTAATAATACCAGCTAAAATGTACAAATCCAGATTCTAGACATTCCACCTCACCGTTTTTAGCACCACTTAAGGCCTAAGTTCTTGAAATAAGGGGATTAAACTGGATGAGATGACTCTGAGATTTCCTTTCCCCACTGACAAGTGAATCTGGTTTTAGTCTGATGTTTTACAATAGAGAGTTTTAAACTTTTATATTGTTCCAGTATAAATATCATTTCATATGGTTCCAGTAAACTGTGTCTGGTCTTTAAATCTGGTCTTTTAAATCTGGGGATTTAAATGTAACATAAATTCGGAGATCAAAGTTTCTTTCTTGTAACATTTGTCTGTTCCCATTAGTCTTGATAAGGAAATGAAGTAATTTAGGTGAAAGGGCTTAAGCACTGAGCTATCTGTGGAGAGATGGAATAAAGACTAGTTGACACGTCTAAATTTATTGCTTTGTGTTGTAAACAGACTGAAACAGATCAAAGTTCAAATTTCAGTGACTAGTCCATGCTGTGGAATTTGGCTAGCTTCTTGTCCTGCGTTCAGATAAAGGTTATATGTGTTCAAGTTACTGTGGTCCTGTGTTGATTTAAAATAATTCTGAATTAAGTTGATGTTCAGCAAAACCATGCTCAATAAATGAAATTAGTTGTGATACAAAAAAAAATATTTCTGAAGCCAAGCCTGGTGTACTTGGCTTTAATCCCAACAATCTAAAGATCCCTGGAAAGGCGAAAACATCTGAAATGTAAATAAAATATCCAATAAAAATTAATTTTTAGAAATCCCTGGAGATTGGAGGCTGAGGAAAATTGATTGTGAATTTGAGGCCATTCTGGGCTATGTAGTAATCCTTGGTCTCAGAAACTATTTTTTCCAGAAATGTTACATAAGCTGATTTACCATAGTTGTATGGAAGTGCACATTCAACAGAGAAAACATTTCTGGGACATATGAAAAAGTTATAGAAATAAAGGCATACTAAGGCCACAAAAATCTCAAAAAAAATCTTTTAAAAGTTTGGGCCAGTGATATAGCTTATCAGGTAAAGGCACCTACTGCCAAGCATGGCAACCTGAGATAACCCCTGGAAACCACATGGTGGAAAGAGAGAAACAATTCGTGCATGTTGTCCTCTGCCACACATGTGCCGCCAAATAAATAAATATAAAAGGGGAAGCCACACATTTTCACAATATAAATCAAACTTTCTAACAGGATGAGAACAGGCAAGAAATACAATGTTGAAACTACTTGCTCTGTGTGTTGAAAAGCCGAGAGCAACATAGGTAATAGTGTGTTAAAGTCACAGGTACACATCACTGGCATTTCTATATCTTAGCAACAGTCGAAATATGACACCCAAAAGCTCTGATAAAAACATCCCAAAAAATTATCTAATAGAAGGTGTTCAAGACCTTTGTATAGAACATGAAAAAAAACCTTATTAGCAGTTTTTAAAGAACTTTAGAAATAACATACATGAGCAGGAAAAGTTAGTATTGAAAAATTTTGCTCTTTGTCCCAACTGATGTATAGATTCAAAGCAATGTCAATCAAAATTCTGTTTTCTCTCTAATTTGAAAAAAAAAAATGCTTTTATGCAAAAGACCACAAAGGGTTAACAGAAACATTCCTAAAAAAACAACCAAGTGGGAAATCTGAATTAAGGTGACGTATTATCAGTTAGATATATTAGTGTGACAGAGAGTTCACAAAATACCCACGTGTTTCTGGAACTTATTTGACAGTGCTTACACTTAGAATCAACTTGGGGAAATACGAAGATCCACAGGTAAAAGACAAAAAGAGCCTGTGGTGGGTTAATTATTATCCCTATGAAATATTACTTTCTGTAGCAAACTGCCACGCAGTCTGTGGTCCTGCCTTAGTAAGTGGAGCACCCCCTAGCATCCATGAAGCTAAGGGGTCAATCCCCAGCGCCATCTAAACCAGGAATGGTTTGTGATGGTACTTGTAATCTTAGCACTTGGGAGACAGCGGTAATAATATTAGAAGTTCAAAGCTGTCCTTGAACGACTTCACAAAATTGTTCTGATTTCCTTAATTCCAGTGGTGGCATGTTCGCACACATGTGCACACACTATATGTGTGTGTGGGTGTGCGTATATACACATATATGTATGTATTATGTGTATGCACACACACACACACACACACACACACACACACACACACAATCTCCAGCATCGGTTAGGATAGGAGACATTAAGTACTCATTAAGGTATAGGTCAGCATTGACCAACACGTGACATTGTCCCGTAAGACTGAGGTCAGAAAGACATGCATGCCTCTTGCCTCAGAAATATTACGAAGAAATAATAAGAAATAAAAATTCTTAGAGTCAAGAAAATTTCATACCAGAATATCAAGAAATAATCTACAGAACATTCATTGTGTGGCTTGTAATAGAAAAACTTTTCCAAAAAACGCAGTAATATTTATTAGTAGTAGAATGGAAGAATAAATCGCTCACTTGCATAGTGGACTACCCTCAGTGAAGTGATTCACAGCTGGACATTGTAGTGAGAATTTTGATTTCTTTAAAAACCACGTAAATATTATGGAAATGTATTTTCATTTTAATCCCAGGTGTGATTTGGAATTTGGGGTATATCAGAGGGTATATAAATGCTAGGGCCCTGAGAGGTTGTAGGGGGTTGGTCGTTTGTTAAGTAGCCATATCCTGACGTCGAAGGTCAAACTTGCCCCAAGGAATTCCACACCCCTGAGAAGCATGAAGTAGTCTAATGATATCATCCCCGCTTCCCCTCTATCCTTCTTTCTCTCCTACTGAGGGTTAAGGGGTTGAAAGGATGGAAGAAAAAACGACCCACGAAGTAGCAAAGGACAGCCACAGTAGGAAGCACAAATAAAACCGTAGATAAATAGAGATCATGTTGCTTAAGGAGATAAACTTCAAGAGAACTGTATGAAATTTAAGACACAGAAGTGAGTGCGCGGTGGTGCAGCGCTCGGGCGTCCCCCGGCAGAGGGCGGGCGCGCCCCTTCCCGTGCCGGATCGAATCCCGTCAGGACTCTGTTGTGGAGTCTGATAGGGAAAAAAAAAATACACAGAGTTCCTCACAGATCTGCTGATCTCTGCTTTGACGTAGTTATTCTGTGCCTTCCAGATTTTGAAAACATCCTCCTTTTTCTTATACATTTGTTTTAGCTTTCAAATATTAAGTCATTTTGGGAATATAAAATATAATTAAACAACAATATAACTATTGTGTAGCTCAATAAAACAAAACTTGTGGCATCTAGCCTTTGTGCATAATACTTACCAAGCACTGGGGTTGTTGTTCTGCGATCTCCATCTATTTGAAGAAGATAGACAACAAACAAGAATGATTTCTAAATAGTCGCAGGTTTGTATGTGCTGTGAGGTGATAGAGAACGTTGAGGACAGGGCAGGAAGGCTGCCTTGAGAAGATAGCATTTTACAAACACTGAAAGGGGTTGGGGATGAGACCATGGAAGCTTTCCAGACACGGGGACCACTGTATCGAAGGCCAGGGCTGGGGACTGTGCCTTGTATGTTGAGGAATGCAGACCAGTGTGGGCTGAGCACTGTCAGCAAGGGCAGGGGGACCCGTTTGGATTGTCATAAGGACTTTGTCCTTTGCTTTGAGCAGAAGTAGGGAAGGTCAGAGATTTTTGAGTAAAAGAGGAAAGAATTTGTCATCATTGTTTGGAACAGAAATTCTGCTTTGCTCTGTTAAGAGTTGGCCAAAGAGGGCAAAGGTGAAACAAACCCAGTGTATTACAGAGTTCCAGTGAGGTGGGGGAAAATAGGTGAGAGGTAATCGCAGCCCAGGTAGATTTTGAAAAAGTAATTGATTAGATTGGAAGGGATGAGATAAGGGCTGTTGTCGTTTGCCATGGTAACTAAGCATGGGGTCATCATGAACAATGGAGATGGCCACACAGGGTTTCATGGTTTGGGCATGAAATATCCCCGCAGGCTGATCCATTTGAACTCTTGGTCCCTAGCTTCAGTAGTTGGTGGAACTGAGGCAGGCAAATGTAGGCAAGGTTTCACCACTTTGCACTCCAAGTACCAGCTTCTAATGATGCACTTTGCACCCGGGACCCCTACCTGACTCAAGCTACATGTATCTTCCTCTCCAAATAATGCAGTAGGTTGTTCCTGCTGTGGCAGTCCCTGAATGACTGGGTTTGGTTTTTTTGCTTTGTGTGTCCATTCATGTGTGTCTCAGAACGTATGGAAAGTGTCCTGGAACTAGATGCCAAAGGCCCATCCAGTTTGGATTAGTTTAGAGAGTTTACAGAGAAAGACAAATTGTGCCCTCTGAGTGAACTTTTAGGGGGAACTGGTATTTACCAACTTATACCTATACTTGATTGGACATTCTTATGAGAAAGTCAGGTTCACTATGGGAAAGTACATTCACAGTAAAGACTGATGTAACCCAAGGTTGTCAAAGCAGAGAACCATTCTCAGTATGCCCCTTAGCAACCAAGCAACCCTCCTCCTGCTGGACCCACATAAGAAAGCCCCAAACAGTAACCACTGCTTTGGGGTACCCTTGCTCAAGTAGCCCACTAATTCCTTGTATGAAACCCCTTGCCATCTCTTTCTATAAAACTTCTTGCTGCCTTGACATTGATGTCCAGTTTTTGAAAATAACCAAAACCTGGAAATACCCAGACTGCTGACAACAGAACCTTTGGGACATGTAGCCTAGCTCATAGAGGTGGGTTGCAGGGGCCAGGCCTTGATGGTCATACGTACTTCCAATGCCAGCTAGGACTCTGCTCCCTGATTTGCCAAGATGTGAGAAGCAGCATTTGCTGTACTCTCCTGCCACCACAGATTGAGCCACTGTGCCATGTTCTCCCAGGAGATAGACCATAAACCCTGAAACTCAGTACAAAATAAAAGGTGTTGTTCTGTCTCCCATAAATTACTTCTGACAGACATTTTGTCATAGTGATAAGAAATGCTACTAATACGGAAAAAAAAAATAAAAGTTCTGTTTTGTTAAGTTTCAGAATGGATTCTAGACAGTTAAGTAAATGTGTTAGAGTAACCAGCTGGGTACAGATGCAGGGCAGAGACCTGGTCTAGACAGGTTTGAGAGCAGTTGACAGAGAAGGTATTGGAAGCCACAAGACAGAACGGCTTACCTCGAAAAAGAATCTAAGAGGCTGGAGAGATGGCTCAGTGGTTAAGAGCACTGACTGCTTTTCCAGAAGATCTGAATTCAAGTCCCAGCAACTACATGATGGCTCACAGCCATCTATAATGGGATCTGATGCCCTCTTCTGGCATGCAGGTGTGCGTGTAGATAGAACCTCATATATATTATATAAAATCTATGAGAGAGAGAGAGAGAGAGAGAGAGAGAGAGAGAGAGAGAGAGAGAGAGAGAGACAGAGATCTAAATAAAATGATGGTTTGGAAATCCAGCCACAACAGCCCAGTGTTGAGTTGAAGAGTTACAAGAGTTACGAAGGAGTTTGAGGAGTGCCCAGAGGCAGATATGTGTCCTGGTTTGTGCCAGTGGCCTTGAAAGAGCAGCATTAGTGGAAAGTCCGAAATGAAAGCTTGCTGGATGGAGGGAAATGAGTTTACGACAGACTACGAGGAAGAGAATTGCAGCTTCTGCAGTGAAGAGAGGCTTGAAAAGACTTCAGGAATAACTAGATGTTTATATGCAGCTAGAAGTGCTTAAGAAATCATGCAAGGAAAGATTATAGAACAAAGAACCTGAAAAAAACAAGAATGATTCGCAATCCAGAAGACAGAATTGTCCGAGCTGCTAGTGGCAGCCTGCCCAAGCTGCTGGCAGTACCCTGTGGTCAGCCCAGTGTTGAGAAACATTTATTTTGGGTTCCTGTGTTTTCTGAGATTTCGGTGGGATTTCAGGAAGGAGACATGTTTATAATTGACCTTTGAAACCTTTGTTTTTCTAGATCAGGACAGTCGAACCCAACCTTTTTTCTCCAGAAAGGATCTCAGGCATATGTTCTCAGGAAGAAACCACCCGGCTCTCTTCTTCCCAAAGCACATAAGGTATGGCACAGAAAGGAGCCTGTCTATGGTCACAAGTAACTGCCTCTGAAAACCGCAAGAACAGTTTAATCTGCGTTTGAAGGCCTCTTCCCCGTTACTGACTGACGGAAGCTCGCCTCACTCTTAATGGAATATTCGCTTGAATTGTGCATTCTTTTGTTTTAAAAAGAGTCTGTGGTTGAAGGCTGAAGCTGTGTTTAAACTGTCATCCTAGTGGGCTCCGCTGTTCCCTGTGGCTACGTTCACTGCCACTCATTTCTAGATGCCGCCTTTCTGCATAGCAAGAGTATTATCTATAATGAGGATCTTTACTTGATGAGTTATTTTAACTAGGGCATCTTATAATCCTTGAGGGGTTAAAAAAAGAAAAACCCGAGTAGTCATTAATACAGTAGACTTTAAGATTTCGAGTCATCGGGGAAAGTTATAAAAGATGTCTGTTACAAATTAAGTTTTCTAATTATTACGAGCTGCTCGCTACCCGCTAAGTATAGAAACCAAGTTAGCGTGCTATACCTCATAAATACATACAAACATGATTTACCAGTCAATTTTTTAAACTAAATTTTCCTGGTTGCAAAACTAGGAATTATCTCAAGATAGTTAGAGAGCGGGAGGGGACATAAATCTAAGTCCGGCAAAATGTCCTGAGTACTCTCTGCATATGTCACATGCACTTTCTAGTCATTCACTGGGAAAGACCACTGTGGGTGGGTTTGATATTGTAGTAACAGGAGAGCACAGATGCTCATTCTCTTGGCTCCATCATACTCTTGAAAACATGAAGTAATTTAGATGCTTAAAAAAAAGAAGTTGGGTAACTTTTGTTAATGTCAGCATGACATGACTGAAGGCAAACTCCCACCCCCATCCTGCCTAGACATGTCTACCTCAGAAGCAATCCTCTTTGAGTCTTCTCCCGACTATGTCCCACTAGAACACAGCAGAACACATCATGCTCTTAGCCTAAGTACAGCTCTGTGGTTGGAGAGTACCTTGTCTGAACTTCCTCAGCTTTCCCCAAGGCTGTGTTTTAAAAAGCAGCGTCCAGCTTTGCTGTCTCTGTGTTTGTAATTCCCTAACCCTTTTGTCTCCGACTCCCTGCCACCCAGTCTCATTTCCTGCCACATCTCTTTCAATAGCCCTTGGTACTATGGACTGTTCTTTGGGTTAATTACTTCCCTGGTCCATGACTGCATTACTCCTTGAACTCAAGCTGAGCAATATGTTTTCCTCTCCCGAGAGACCTTTGCCCCAGTCTGGAGTAGCCCTTTCCACATGCATGAGTCGTCCTTGCTCACCCATGTTACAGCTCTGCTGTAAGCCACACCCATGGGTGCTTTCTTGGTCTGCACATGTTCCTGCCCAAGGATATAAGTTTTCCTTTTCTCTTACTTGAGCCCCAGATTTAATATCAACTCCTGGATACCTGGTTTCCCTCAGAGTTATCTGGGTCCCCAAAACAGACCAGATACACATAAGCATCTTTGTGGCCCTTCCTTGGAAGTTTGCTCTCTCTTGATGATCAGAAGGAATGGGAGATTTCCCCTTCCCACAACTGTTACCTGCCTTCTCCAACTCCTGTGTCTGACGAGAGGAACTCAATCCTAAGCCTCCTAAAAACTACAAAGGGAGAGGTGAAGCCAATAAGCAAAAAACTGCTGAGAACACAGAAATGCCCTTTAACAAAACCTGTGAAACATGGCCAGACTGTTGCCTTCCTGCAACAAGAGCCAGTATTAAGCCTCATGCAAATGCCCATCCTTTTACCCCAGTTAAATTATCATGCTTTAGAGATGGCCTAATTTGTCACTGTAATGGCTGAACAAGCTTCCTGTTAAGGGAATTGTTACTGTCAGCACTGGGTTATTTATTGACACATGTAATTAAGGTTAGCTCACATGTAGTTATTAAATTTCTCTGTTTCTGGATTTTAATAATCCTATCTAGATTGACAGGGAATTCAATGTCCAGAAAGCCTTGTTTTCTGTTGGATTTCCTGTTCCCAAGCCTCTGCTGTACTGCAACGATGCTTCCATCATCGGAACGGAATTTTATCTGATGGAACGAGTGCAGGTAAGGTAACAATCTTACTTGGTGGTTGCTTTTATATCACTAACTTGTTCTTAAACACTCCTCTAGGTGGCAGTAAAGAGCTACCAACAATTGTAGCCAAACAGGACAATGGGCATGTATATGTTCTTATGGGGGTGGGGGGCACTCTTCTATATAGAAAGAACAAACCATTAAGAGCAAATTCAAATTGTTTTTCATTTGAAGGTGAGTTATAAGCAGTTTAAAGCCTTCAGGTTCACCCTGGCATGTCTTTGAATTTTGCCTTTGGTATGTATCCACATACACATTTCACAGACAAGCCTATGTCTAACATGCTCTGTAGACTGCTGATTCTGTCTGTCAGACATTTAAAAACTGGCCTTTGTGATCACTTTGACAGGGTCGGATCTTTCGTGACTTTTCCATTCCTGGAGTTAGCCCAGCAGAACGTGCAGCCATATATGTGTCTGTGGTAGAAACCCTGGCGTGGCTACATTCTCTGGATGTACACTCACTGGAGCTGGGCAAATACGGTACCGGAGCTGGGTACTGCAAAAGGCAGGTAAGCCGTCTACATTAAAAAGTACTGCATGGTCTCAGAAGTAATGCCCTGTGACTGACTAGTCAAAGTAAACCCTGTTATTGTAGTGTGTGTGTGTGTGTGTGTGTGTGTGTGTGTGTGTGTGTGCTTTGAGTGGATGAACCTGTGTATGCAGGTACACAAGTATGGCACATGGTTGTGGAATGGTTGTGGAATGAAGACCAGAAATTAGCCTCAAGTTTCATTCATATTCAGGAGCCATCCACCTTATTTTTAAGGAAGGCACCTCATTGGTTGACTTAAGCTTTCTGATTAGGCCAGTCTGGGTGGCCAGCGAGCTTGAGGGCTCCTCCTGCCTCTACTTCTCAGTATTAGAATTCCAAGCATGTACTACCATGCCTGGCTGGCTTTCTTTGTCTTCCTTCTTTCCTTCCTTCCTTCCTTCCTTCCTTCCTTCCTTCCTTCCTTCCTTC
>JANHMN010000020.1:5804669-5828826 GCA_030674055.1 Rhabdomys pumilio | reverse complement strand
CAAGCACAGCTCTGACTTCTCAGTCTGGAGGAACTGTGCTAAAGAAGTAGGTCTATATATATATATATATATATATATATATATATCACCAGAGCAAACTCTTGCTTTTACATTAATTCTTAAAATATAATTAATCCTTAGACCTTCTTCTTTAGCACAGTTCCTCCAGACTGAGAAGTCAGAGCTGTGCTTGCATCTGTTAGTGAGCAGAGATGTCAGGGCAGAGTGCAGGAGGATTGTCAGCCAGCAGTAGAACCAGAGGCCTTGACTCTAGACAGCTGGTTTTCATAAATGAGATGCTCTGCGTGGGCAAAGATTACAGACTGTGACGTCCCGCTGCATTTCAATGGAAATGTGAGTGTTGAATTACTGTGCCCTCCGCTTGCTTATTCGGTTTGTTCTGAATCCAGTGTGTCGTGTGCATCTTGTTGCAGTGCCGGGTTATAGCGGTGTTGGACTGGGAGCTCTCGACCTTCGGCCATCCTTTGTCAGACGTAGCCCATCTCTGCTTGTTTTACTTTTGGCCCAGGACACTGCCCATGATAAACCGAGGCTCTCACATTCCAGAGAACACAGGTACAGAAGAGAAGTCCTATACAGTCCTCTTTATTATTGGCAGAGCTGAAAGACATACGTGGCTTGCAGTTTTATGAAGCTTTTGTTCCTTAAAAATGTTCCTAAGTCATCTTACTGGTTTTCTGAACTTAGGGTCTCACTTTTTATAATCTGTGACAATACACAATTTTTTGCATATACTATTACTTGGGGAATCAATACTGACTCAATACTGACTCTTTGCACTGCATGCCACATCGTGTCTTCTTGCTATATTATGTCATTTGAAATGTTCTCTGTGGCATTCTTATTAAGATGTATTCTATGTGGTGTTTATCTAGGAATACCATTGATGGAAGAACTGATTTCAATATACTGCCACCGCAGGGGAATTGATCCTAATCTCCCTAACTGGAATTTCTTTATGGCCCTCTCATTTTTTAAATTGGCTGGAATAGCACAGGTAATTATTTTAAGCAAGTTTCACCATTTCTTTCCGATGTACTGTGAGCTATGTTTTCCGGTTCAAGCCACTGTTTAGGCTCTGTGCTCCTCCAAAAGTCAAGTCAGATCTAAGTAATGTATAAATTTAGAATTTACAACAACAACAACAAAAGACATCAGTGGGAAGAGAATTTGCATATCAGCATGAGTTATGACTCTTTTGTACAGAGGTCAGTGAGAGAAGACGTGATGGTGTTAGGAAAGTGAGAGAACATGATGGTGGTAGGAAAGTGAGAGAAGACATGATGGCAGTAGGAAAGTGAGAGAAGACGTGATGGCGGTAGGAAAGTGAGAGAAGACGGGATGGCGGTAGGAAAGTAGGGAGAAGCAGGCGGTGGGAAAGACCACAGTGCGCCTGTCAACAAAACAAGCTAAAATCCTTCTCTGTTGAAGATGGAAAAGTCTCCTCCCTTTGTTTCGTCTGGGAGCCACCCAGGGCATGGTGCCACCTGAATTCATCCCATGTAGGTCTTCCCACCACTGTTAACTCTTTCTAGAAATGTACACATGAACACACCCAGAAGCGTGCTCCCATGATGATTCCAAAGCCAGTCAAACTGGCGATGAAGATGAGCCGACGTCCGAGAAGAGGGTGTGTTAGGCTGGAAGCACAGAAGTGGAGAGTGTGGACGAGCTGATTGCCGTTCAGGTCACACTGCTCAAAGGACACAGTTTTACCCAAACGAGGAATCAAACATGATATTGAACAGTAAAGGACATCTCATGGCCTTCGCCTTGGTGCTTGATGGCTGTGAAGGGAAACAGTGGTCAGTACAGGCGTTGCTACCTGCGGGTTGCCTTGTTTTAGGCAGAGGCTCATTTTCAAATTTGGCTTGAGTCATTGGTTACACTTCTGCCTGGATTAGAGTGTCACAACTATGTGATATGAGTGTGACTCTAACTCAGAGCCATACAGTGTCCTCTGCATGTAAGTTCTCGGCCTCCATGGTCTGACTGACATCTCTGGAGTCTGTGAGTTTAGTTCCCCTCATGGATCACAAACTGGAAAGATTAACTGGAAGCCGAGGGACCATTCTCAATGAAGTTTAATTGTCCCATGTTAATTTACTTGCAGGGAGTCTACAGTAGATACCTCATGGGAAATAACTCATCTGAGGATAGCTTTATGACTGCCAATACAGTGCAACCTCTGGCAGAAACTGGATTGCAGCTATCAAAAAGGTAAGGAAAACATTTTCTCCAGGTAATTCAAATTACTGCCTCAATTAACTAGATCTCATATGATCCCAGAGAGTCAGGAGACAGCCTGGGGTCCTCACCCTTCACTTAAATAGTCACTGGGTATGGAACACTTAAAACTTTTAAAAAATGGAAACTTATATCTCTGCCCAGACTAGGACTGCTATTGCTATTCAGGATAGTTTTCTAGTAAGTCACTATATACCTAAAAAGATATTGACTTAAAAATGCAAAGAAAATGCCCATATTTATGATTAAATGTATTCTTTGCCAACTTGAATGTATAACCTTTTAATATATAGGTAAACATGGTTTCTTATAATATTTGCTACTTACACATATCTGTTTAAATGGCATTATTATATTATTTACTAACTTGGCAATAATACTTTTTCTTCAACATTGTGAAGTGCCTTTGAAACTATGTCTGTATCACGGCAGCATTTCTGAGGGGTCTAATCCACCTTTCCTGCTCCTCATACAATGGATGAATACTACTAACCCCAGGGACATTCTCTAAGCTCCACTTACCCATGACACAACATTGGAATAATTGTTTGTTTGTTTGTTCATTTGTTTTCCGAGACAGGGTTTCTCTGTATAGCTTTGGCTGTCCTGG
The DNA here is from genome assembly GCA_030674055.1 of Rhabdomys pumilio. NCBI lineage: Eukaryota > Metazoa > Chordata > Mammalia > Rodentia > Muridae > Rhabdomys > Rhabdomys pumilio. Next base: position 5,825,948 of record JANHMN010000020.1, on the reverse strand, counting down.
AACTCACTCTATAGACCAGGCTGGCCTCGAACTCAGAAATCTGTCTGCCTCTGCCTCCCAAGTGATGGGATTAAAAGTGTGTGCCACCACTGCCTGGCCATGATTGGGTTTTTTAAAGATTTATTTATTTTTATGTATCTGAGTACACTGTCACTGTTTTCAGACACACCAGAAGAGGGAATCAGATCCCATTACAGATGTTTGTGAGCCACCATGTGGTGCCAGGAATTGAATTCAGGACTTCTGGAATCTGGAATAGTCAGTGCTCTTAACTGCTGAGCCACCTCTCCAGCCCCAGGATAATTGATTTTTACAACTCATTTCTAGAAGGCTCTGTTCCAACAGAACAAGGGCTTCACTGTGTTTCTTATTAGCCGTTTAGAGTCCTCTTTAAAATGCCCTGCAGTGGTATCTGTGAAACACGTGTGAAGAATACTGGTCACATTTGTGCAAACCTTCCTTGTTCTTTTGTGCTTGTGACAGCGGCTGGCACTGAAGCTCACTCACTGTGTGAGGCCGTGTGAGGCTTGGGTTTTCCCAGGTAGCTCTTTGAGCATTCAAGCTTAGTGATCAGAACAAAGCAATTCTACATTTGCTCCATGCTATAAAAAACCAAAATCGCCCATAGAACTAAGGTCCTAGCTCAGCAGTAGAGCAATTGCCTGGTCTTTGCAAGGCTCAGGGTTTGCTCCCTCGAGCTGCTGAGGGCTAACAAAGCAGTATTGAACAGTCAGCCCAAGTCTCCCAGATAAGGCAGCTCCTCCTAACGCTATTTTTGGATAGCTCGGGAGATCTTGCCTTATTTTAAGATATATATAATAATGACTTCAGACACCTTTGTAACCTTCTTTTTTTTTTTCTTTTGCCCAGAACTCTCAGAACTACACCATCACAGGCTGACACTAAAGGTGAGCTGTTTGCACAGAGCAGGAGAGGCCAGGAAGTTCTCACTAGGGTGAAGCAGTTCATGAAGCAACACGTCTTTCCTGCTGAAAAGGTAGTGTGTTCAAGGACCAGTACTTCTTTCCTGGCCGTCAGCCTCCCACTTCCCTCAGTCCCCAGCCTCACACACATTTAGAGCTAAATTATGCCTGGAGGATAGGCACATCTACGGTTGCAAATCTGGGGAAAGGAACCGAGCAGTGAGGCCCAAATAGATTGGAGTGAAACATTACATCCAGTTTGCCTTCCGCTAAGGCGGTGGTGTCCTTCAGCTTTTGTTACTCTAAACTCGGATGCTTTGAGAATTTGAGAACCTCAGTCTCCCCCCAAATAGACATGGCCGTGAACTTTGGCCTGTCGTTTCAAGCCACATAAATGCTACCCTTTCTTTCCCTCTTAAGCTATCACTATAAGGGGTTACATTGAAGATGTTTATGGGCTGTGGTGAGAAAACCTTCATCCAGTAAAGAATCATGTCCTGGCTGCCTTAAGACAGACTGGACACCTGAAGAGCAGCTGAAAAGGAGAACAAGACAGACAGAGTGTGCGCCCCTGGGGAAAGGCAGGTGAAGAAAAGGAAGAAGATGCACTTTTGACAGGGTGTGTGTGTCAGTGAGGCTGTTGTAAAGGCTTGGTTCCAGTCAGTCGGCGCCTGGCAGAGGTTGGCGGCCTTGTACTGGGTAGTTTGTGTGGTTTCAGTTTTTTGTTCTGCAACATAAGTAAGTCTGGCTACACCTACTGCAAATCTCAGTGTAACTACCTGCAATTCTGAGGGTCTAGAGCTAGACTAGAGTCAAATGAAGAACTCAGAAAGGCCAAGATTCTCTCAACGATGTTTCAGAGGTGAGATGCATTTACAGGGACATTAGTGTCATTGAGTTATAGGACTAGGTGTCGTGTTGGTAAATATCTTGATACGAGCCTTTAGCATAGAGAGGGATATAGTTTCTTCAAAAATACTCAAGTATTAATTCTTAAAATTGTCACCTCCTCATTGACACATAGTAGCAGTTATGCCCTAGCTGGTGTATGTCCAATTTTGAGTTCAAAATCAAACTTTTGAGAATCAAAAGGGGGAAAACAGCACTTTTAATTCAATTTGGTAGTCTAAATTCACCATATTGAGGATATAAATAAAATCAATTTTATTTATATAAATTTTAGGACATGGAAATTATCGAGAGCAGACAAGGGGCCCATCAGAAAAGCCAATGCAAAGTAGATTTGAAAGACAGAGTGGATCATACAAAGAACAGTCCATCACAGAGGACGTTGCATTTTCAAAGAACTTTGAGAGGAAAGTGGGCTTTTTCCACAATGGTGAAATAGGTGATTGGGTGATACAGAGAGTGAGGGGCAGAGAGAAGTCAAGGTGCTAGAAGAACTATCCAGCTTCTTGGGCTGCTCCCCTTCAACAGCACACGGCAGCTGTATCTGTCCCAGACAGAAGGCTGTCACAGCACTTGACAACAACAGAACACTTGTCTCATGGAAGCCAGGCTCCGTGACCGTGAGTGAGCTAGAGCACACCCTGTATTGCTCGACTTTTTGTCTACTTGGTGGAGTTTCAGATGGAGAACCCAGCTCACCTATCAGTTTGTCTAATTCGTATGTACTCACACTAAATCAAAGCCTGTTGGCCACATGCCTGTGCCTGCAACCGGCCCATGGTTCTAAGGACAAGCCTAGATTGGCAGAGAGAAGAAAAGGGTTTTCTCTTTCATCTGTAAATGTGACCACGTGTTCCTGCAGCTGACACCGCAGCAGGGAAAGGAGGGGTCATAGTAAGGTCGTGGTGCCTCTGAACCCACTGTCATCCAGCTATTAAAATATGTGCAAAGAACTCACAGTAAACGTAAAAACAAACACAACCCCAGACAGACTGTGAAGTGAAGGCCATCCAAGCTTGTGTGGTAAGGAAACACAAGACAGAGCTTTTAAATCTGTTCCCAGTCTGATAGTGTGCACTGTCTTCACGCAAGTACTTGTAACAACCTGTGTAGTTTTATCCTCTACACGATTGATAGGAACAGCTAATCCCCAGCTGTGGGATCTAATCTGGGATGATTTGCAGAGAAGCAAATAGCTTTTCTCAAAACAAAAGAGGGAAAGCACGAAATTCTTTTCAATGTTATTACAACCGAGGTGCCAAACTAAAATGGGTATGTCTAGAAAATAATATTGTGTCGTGTGCTACAGCAGCGTCTAACATCGTGTATCTTTGGCTACTAAGATTCTTGGTGGCTTTTTGTTTCTATTTTTATGTATTTTCCATAATGAGGGGGAAAAAAGGTTGTCAGGGCTATTTCTGTGAGCTTTTGAAACTCCTTAGGTAGCCTAAAATGAACACGTAACCCATCTCTGAAGCTGCACTATGCCAGCTCGTCCTTCTGAAAACCAGTGAAGAACACTAGCACTGCAGTGTGGGTCAGAAGGAGCAGCACAGTATAGAGGCACACACGGGGCATAGGGATGACAATACCAGAGTTCGAGGGAGTCTCTTCATGGTCACCAGATGATATGGGTAAATTCGGGGACCTTTGTGGAGTTTGTAGTCTCATTATTAAAAGACCTTAAGAAGTGGACTCAAGTGGAAGCTTGGGTGTGTGCACTGTCACAGATCAATGTTATTAGATCTAAAAAGGAAAGCCCCCCCCCCCCATGGCATTCAAGTTCTAAGTCTCAGCAGCTGCTCAAACTCAGAGGGGAGAAGAAAAGCCATGCCATAACATTTAAGGCATAATTAAAGTCCCAATGGCATCAGACACCACACGGCAGGGAGAGAGGCTATAAAGAGAAGGGTAAGGAAACATAATGTGCCAGAAAAAAGTGTGCCTAGGTTCAGGCCAGCATCCAAAGTGAAGGAACGGAGAAAGTTGAGTCAGAAAGATGGGCAGACCAAGCTAAACTCCCAGGTCGCTCAGCTCACAAGGATCTGGGCTAGGGGCAGTTAATTCTCGGAAAGAAAAGTGTAGTAGCTCATTAAAGGAGTAATTATGTATTTCTCCTATCTCTTAAGCATGGCTTAAGATGAACCCATCCTCCTGGGGCATGTAAACACAGGTATAATTTGATGTCTCAGAACTGTAGTATCATAAAGAGGTCGTCAGAATGAGGACATCGTAAATATCTTTCATAATGCATTTATTACTGAGCACAATAGCACTGACTTTTTATGGCCACCCTAGGGACAGACATAATACACAACCCCAAACAGGAAGCCTTCCGATTTAACTGACTTCCTGTCAGATGTGACAAGCACTCTCCATCCTGGAGCCTTTGAAAGTGCAGGCCTCTGCCTTGTACAGCGCTGGACTCCAGACAAGCCTTCCTACCCCAAGAGGAACATGGCCGTCCATTGCCAAGAGCAGTGTAGTGTGGGAGAATAATCTACAATAACCTGATGATATACACAAAAAATTTTGACAGTACCCATGACCTTTAACCCCATAATTCTCTAAGCTGAAGTGTAGAGAAAGTAGTTGCTACAGAGATGTTGTATTTATATCTCTAACCTGTCATAGAACAATCATCCAGTGTGTTTATTGTATGTCCTCTTTTAGTTGTACAAAGCAGAGGTTACTGTTTGACTTGAATAGTGTGATTTAGACTTTCCCACTTTGCTGTTACTTTTTCATTTATTCTTGCAACTCACATGTTTCTCTTGGAGTCACATTCCTTTACTAATAGTCTGTGGGAGCTTTTGTTGCTGTCGTTTGGTTGGCTGTTTTTTGTTTGTTTTTTTTTGAGGGGATAAGTAGTTAGTACCTTGCCTATTGATGATACTTTTATTTTGTCATCCTAATTCTTTAATATTCAGTGTTATGTTTTGAAGTAGGGTCTCCCTAATTAGCTCAGGACCTCAAACTCATGATCCTCCTGCCTCAGCTTCGAGAGTGCTAAGATCACTAGCAGCAGCAGCAGCCAACAGTTTGGGATATGAATTTCAGGTTGTTATTTACTTTCTCTCAGTAGTTGAAGATATTCACCCTTCCATTTCTTTTTAACAGCGTAATTACATTTGTTCATTTGTTTGCCGAGTTTTATGCATACTGAAGTCAGGTCCTAGGGATCGAACTTTGGACGCCAGACTTGGCAGCAAGCACCCTTCCCCTCTGAGCCATCTCACTGTCCTCTCCCATTGATCTCTAACTTCATTGTTGCCGTGGAAGTCAGCACTCAGGCTCCATGCTCCATTATATCCTTTTTCAATCGTACTTTTCTTCTCTCGTTTCTGTGCTAAGTAATTTCTTTAGATTTTCCTGCCCTGTTGTTAAGTTCTCCACAATCTGGGATTATCTAACTTTGGAGAGTGTGAGAAATGCCTGGGGAGCTCTTAAAGAAGAGGGGCCCAGTATGGTAGGTGTGCTCCTGCCCCATCGGTCCCCAGTGCCCCCTGCCCCGGAGTGGGGGGGGGGGGCTTCCGGTCCCATGAGCCTTTGAGAACCGCGGTAACCTTCAGCTTCATCAAAGACTTTCGTGTCCTTGGGTTGCTTTTCCAGTTTGTTTTGTCGGTTTTAGTAGCCCATTGTCGAACTTGTAATCGTTTCTTTCTTCTTGGAATCTGCTCACCACAACTATGTTATGCTACAAATGTGGGCAATACTGGTGGTTGGAAGGAAAGGACTGTTTTGCTGAGTCTTGCTTGTGGTGGCTGGTTTCCTGCAGTGATTAGGGATTTTTCAGGACGACTGTGGGCTGAATTCCATTCCCCGACCCCCCCCCCCCCCCCCCGCAGGAGTTACATGAGGTTTTGTACGAAGCTCTTTCCTCCAGAAGGGCTGGTTTTGTTCCTGTCAGCTGCTTGAGGCCGCTGCTGGCAGAACATTGCAAACTTAATTTGAGTTTGAGGCTTGAGGGCTTGCACAGGTCTGGCATTTGGATCCCGAGCGTGGGTGAAGGCAGGTTTCAGGGCCTGGCATTTCTTTCTTCGATTTCTTTGCAAACTGAGAGCTGTGTGGGGGCTTTCTCCCCATGGTGTGCCTCCAAAGGTGCAGATTCTTCTGTGAGTTTCTCTGTACTGTGTGTTTCTTCCTTGGGTTTTACAGCTCAAGCCTCCTGGCTTTGATAGAATCAGAGTTCTCTATGTTCTGTCCAGCCCCAGGTCTTATTGCCTGTGTCCTGCTGCTGTGGCCCATTGAGAACCCAGGCCTAGGTCAGCCTCCACAGCCCAGAGAACAAACTTTAGCTCCCATCCTCCCGCCTGTCTGAGGGATGAAGCTGCTTTGTTGTTTCCTACAAGAACAACTGTGCGTTACCTAATATCTCTTCAGTTGGTAACATTTCACCCGGCCTTTTGGGTTGAAGGGTCTCTGTGCCCACTGTGTATGTACCTTGTTGCTGGAGCAGAACATGTAAACCTTGGGAATAAGATTATTACTGTCTATTATTGTCTGACATCGAGGCAGAATGATTTTTGGTGAGCAAACATTCAGAATTTTTGTTATTCTAACAAAATAACATCCTGGTTATACTAACCAGGATGGTGGCACACACCTGTAATCCCAGCCCTTAGGCAGCTGATACAAAATTACGAGTTCCAGCCTCCCCTACACACACACACACACACACACACACAAGACATTGTTACTTTGTATTAACTTGGCCTAATCATTTCCCCTTTACTGTCTTAAGGAAGTAGCTGAATACTATGCTCAAAGTGGAAACTCAGCAGAAAAGTGGGGGTACCCCTTAGTGATCGAAAAACTAAAGGTAAGACCAGAAGGCACTCAACGTGGGGAACTGCGTGTTTGGGGACCTTACTTATCATCATTGTCATGTAGGTAAAGGAGAATTACAATGATAATAAAATTTTCCTTTTCCATATGGTCTTGATAAATTGAGAAGACTGGATTCAACTGTGGCAATCCTGCCTCTGCTGCCCAAGAGCCTGGATGATGGGCATGGTACCTCATGCTCCAGGAATAACTGTCTTTTAGGGGCGTGTCTGTTGGTGTTTTTTTTTTTTTTTTTTTTTTGGCTCTTGTTTTTCTAGATAGGGTTTCTCTGTGTATCCCTGGCTGTCCTGTAACTTGCTTTGTAGACCAGGCTGGCCTCAAACTCAAAGAGACCCACCTGTCTCAGCCTCCCAAGTGCTGGGATTAAAAACATGTACCACCATGCTTGGCCATCAGAAATACCTTTCTTAAAATAAAGTTGTTTTTGTTTTTTTTTAAATCTAGGTTTTTAAAAATCTTATTTGTTTGTGGTGGCTTACACCTGTAATTCAGCTAGCACTTGGGAGGGAAGCTGAGGCTGAAGGTGGAAGAATGTTGCAAATTAGAGGCTAGCCTGGGCTACATAGTGAGCCAGAGCTGCAATATGAGTTCCTTTTTAGATAGAAAGGAAGTAAGTGGGAGGAAAAGGAAGGAAGGGATGGAGGGAAGGAGAGAAGGGAGAGAAGGGAGGGGAGGAGGAAAGAAGGGGAGAGGGAAGAAGGAAGGAGGGGAGGGAAAGGAGGGGAGAGAGAAGGAGAGGTGGAGGGGAGGGGGAGAAGGAGAGGAAGAGAGAAAAGAATCAAACCTGGGCTACCTGGCATCCTGAATGTGACTCTGATGCAATAGTCTCTTTATGCTGTTCCTCTCTGACCATCTCTGAAGTGAGCTGAAGCCAGAGCAGGCTGTGGGACATGGAGACTGAGCTCTGACTTAGTGGAAGAGCTCCCCTACTGTGCATGAAAGGCCCTGGATTTATCCAGCAAGGAGCAAGGCTAAGCAGGACATTTGTGCAGTGTGGGGTCAGGTCACATGCCACGTTTTCAGATCTTACCCGCAATACGTGTAAGATTTACACTGAAATGTGTGCCGGGGTGGTTGTAACCATCCTGTTTGAATGAGAAGCATTGAAGTGTGCAAATTTGGTTGTAGAGCCAAATCTAAGGGAGCCTGGAAAGCAAGGCTTAATTTCCTTAATTATTAAGCAACTACTGACTTTCAGTGAGTTGCTAACCCCTTGATTTAACACAGAATACAATCCAATGAAATAACTCCATAAATACTTTTAAATTTCAAAAAGCATTGCCACCAACAACTTTAAAATAAGCTACTTTGTTTGGTAAATTTTGATCACTTGTCCATCCCCTTGACAGGAAATGGCCAAAGCAGAGGGCCTGTGGAACTTGTTCTTGCCAGCTGTGAGCGGTCTCAGCCAGGTGGACTACGCCTTGATTGCTGAAGAGACAGGAAAATGCTTTTTCGCTCCAGATGTTTTTAACTGCCAAGCACCAGGTTAATACACGGAGTTTTCTTTAATACTTTGAACAGGCTTTAAAATCTCTTTATTATAAGGAAGTTTTTCCTATACAGAGTCATTCGAGTACAAATTTGGGCATAATTTTACAGCTACTCCAAATGCATATACAAGTAGACTTGAGTTCCCAGTGGGCTGTTCTTTGAAGCAGTGTCATTATGTTGAGACTGCCAGGAGACAGAAGTAGCCACCAAGAGGACTGGTTATATAAACGTCCACTTCCTGGTTGGGGTTGGGTATTCCTACAGCTAGTTAATCTCCCAGTCCTTCCATTGTGTGAAGCTTTTTCCCAGGAGGCTGTCTGCCTTTGCTTCTGTCAGGGGCTCACACACACCCTTCCAGTTTGTCTTTCTGTGTCTTCCCTTCAAAAATTCATACAATGCTGTATATTAGAGTGCTGAAATAGCTATTTTAATTTCCAAACCTGTCACTACAATAATTTAGAGCCTTTGGGCTGATTTTTTAAAATAGACTTTTCCCAAAACAATAAATAGAAAAATTGCCAATTTCTCAGAGTAAAACTGATAACTTCATATTCTTTTTCTTTTAAGGAAGATCTCATGTAGCCCAGGATATGTAATGTAGCCAAGAATAACCTTGAACTCCTGAGCCTTCTGCCTCCATCCTACCCCTCCATCCAAATGCTAGGATTGCCAATGTGTGCCATTGCTCCCAGCTTAATTTTGAAAAGTTTCAATTTTTTATTTTGTTTGAACTATAACAAGTAACACTGAATTTCAAACCAGCAAAGAAAGCAGATAATCCACTCTGTTGATTACTCTGCCGTGGGGCAGAGTGTGTGGGGTACTAGGCAGCACCCCTTAAGACTGGAGTGGATCCTCCAGGGTTTCTGCTGCCCTACAGGGCAGGGATACTGTCTTTCACAGAGGAAGGGGTGTACCAGTTAAGATCTATCTTAGAGCACATGCCTGCAACCCCAGCACTAATGAGGCAGAAGCAGGAGGTTGATGCCAGCCAGGGCTTGGCTGAGAAAACCTGCCTCAGAAATGAACTGAACAATCAAGCTGGGAAATGGATCCCTGAGTTCCGAGCTCGAGGCCAGCCTGGTCTACAGAGCAAGTTCCAGGACAGCTAGGGCTACACAGAGAAACCCTGTCTGAAAAAACAAACAAACAAAGCTATGAAAGATAAATGAGAATTGCTGCGGTTCAGGGCAAGGAGGTTTCTCATAGTGGGTAAGTAGATATTCTTGCAGTTAGTTTACTTACCCACAACTGACAGCCGTTCACAGTGGCCTGGCCCGATGTGTGTGCCTAAGGAACAGACTGGGAACTTAGGATCTGGAGGCTCAGTCTGAAGTGTCAGTCCCTCAGCAGCACGGGGGACACAGCATACAATCATAGCAGGCAGAATTTAAGCCAGGAATGGCTCCTTCATTCCTAATTGAGTTAGACTTCCGTAAAGCCGATGGGATGAACTGAGGAAGCATCCAAGATTCAGAAAAACTTAAAGAACTATGAACCGAATGCCCTGTAATACAGCATGCCACCATTAAATGTTGTATTTAATGTGCATTTCAGAACATTTTTATCAACAAATACTTTTATCTAAAAAAGATAATTGTCTTCGTTCTCTTCATAAATGTGGATCTAGGACTGGTAGTGTCGAAGGTCAAACACTTTGTTCTCACTTGTAGACACAGGCAACATGGAGGTACTGCACCTGTACGGCAGCGAGCAGCAGAAGAAGCAGTGGCTGGAGCCTCTCCTGCGTGGAGATATCACCTCCGTCTTCTGTATGACAGGTACGAACACGTCACGGCCTGTCTCCTCTCATCACCATCAGGGTGAATGTGGATGATGGACTGAAGCAGTGTGGGAGGTAGGTTGGCTGTAGCCAACTTTGCCCACAGCCAGAAATGTGTTTATTCTGAGTCTGGTTTGGAATGCCAGCATCCTTACGCGCCCAGGATGAGCACTCCTCTCCTCTGGGAGGGTTCCAGGTGTGTTCTGGTAGCCCACTTCAGCAGCAGCAGTCGGGGTGTCTTTTAAATTACATTGTTTCTATAACTGCTCTGCCTTGACGTTCGCCTTTGTGATATGTATGTGAATTTAAACTACTTAACTATTCCATAGCCCTAGAAAAACAGAACTTAGACCTGTGGAAAGATTGCTAAAGTCACAGTGTAGAACAGAAAGCCAGTGGCACGCCAAGGAGAATGGTGTTGGCACACTTGTGCCCTGGGGAAAGTAATTCAAAAATTCCTTTAAAGACGAAAACTATCTTCTCAAATTGAGTTTAGAATTCAATTCAGTTTGGTTTGATCATAATATGACCTTTCACTGATGGCCAGACTTTATTATTTTCTACAACTGTTTATATAATAACGAAGTTCTTTCTACTTGAATCATCAAAAGGCATGTATTAAACACCTACAGAATAATGTAATGACGGTGTTTACAAAGCACCAACCTAAGGTCATGAAATAAGCTTTCCAGCTCCATCTCTGAAAACAGCTTCTGGAGCTTTAGAACCAGATGCATGAAGTACCCAAGGTCTCCCTTAAAGGAGCAGGGGAGGGCTGGGGACACGGCTCTGCCTGCTCAATGTTTGCCACAAAACTATGTGGACCCGAGTTCGATTCCCAGAGTCCACATAAAAAGTCTGTTGTTGGGACGCAGTTGTAATCACAGCACTGGTGGGTGCAGGAGACAGGTAGACCCATGAGACTTACTGGCCAGCCGAGCTAGCCAATCACCAAGTGCCAAGCCAGTACCAGGCAATGACAGACCCTGTCTCCAAAGAGGGGCGGGAAAGCCCAGGGTGGACAAGAACCTAAGGAGAAATGACAACTAAAGTTGTGAGTTGTGTCCATGTACACACGTGTTCTAATATGTGAGCACACTAATACACACACACACATTCACATACACACACAAACCCAAAAATAAAATACATAAAGAAGCATAAGAGCAGTATGGGAACAAGGAGAGAGCGGACTGATTCCTACATGCCATACAGTGAGCAGACTTTACGGGTGTTTAAGGGTTTTATACGCATTCTGGAGACCTAAGTGGTGAGAAGATTTGAACGTTACAAGTGTGGCCTGGTTAACACACTCCCAGTAGCACTTACAAGGCACGGAGAGGACTTGTTAGATGACAGTAGAGAAACCCAGCCTGCCCGTAGTTGAAGCAAATTCCCATTGTGGAAAGTCAAAGTCAGTGTTTGTATCTATTTTTGGTGGTTAGAAAAAAATGATGAGTTAGTTGCATTCCTACTGAGACCTGAGCAAAGGCACGAGGAACACAGTTGTCAGTGCCAGCCCTGCACCTCATCCTCAACCTTCCCCACTCAGAGGGATTGAACACTTACACTGTCTATATTCGGAAAAGACCAAGGGGGGAAGAGATAAGAAAGATTTAAAAATAAAATAAAATAAAATAAAACCCAGCATGCCTCTGTCCTCAGAGAACTTGTAGTTTCTGTCTAAGCCTCTTTGGCTGACAACTGATTTCTGCCTGCCTGTAAACCAAGCCATGTTCCTTTCTAGAGCCCAATGTTTCATCAAGTGATGCCACGAACATCGAATGTAGCATCCAGAGAGATGGAGATGGCTATGTAGTTAACGGCAAGAAGTGGTGGAGCAGCGGTGAGTGCTCTCTGTGGGTCTGTCACCCCATAGCTAGGGCGGTGCCGGGGTCCCCACTCACTGCTACATGCTCACAGCTGTAAATTCTGCTTCTGAGACATTACCAAACTTAGAAACAGTACCAAGAGAAAAGGTAACTTGCTACGTTGTGGGGTCTGGGGTGTCTGGTCATGGTAGAACACAAGCTTAGCATGTGTTTTGGGTTCAGTCTTAAATATCAGCGACAATGGTATGTGTGGTACTTATTTTATTGCCTAAATACATGTTTAAGTAAAAAACAAACGTTATACATAGGATAGTATATTTGCTCACCAGTACTTAGTAACGGGCCAACAAACATGGGCAAGTTCTTAAGGAAATTATAGAATTAGACTCTAGACAACAATGATTTTTCAAGGCTGGTTTCCACAATATGCATGATGAACCCAGCATGTGTTTGGATAATTTTCTTTGGTGACATCATGGAAGCAAATTGCATGCATCGGAACTGTTAGTTGTCAGAAGAAGTCCGACCGACCACAGTTTAGAACAGACCACTCCAGACCACACGGTTCCAAGGGGGAGGAGGTTTATTCAGGGGATAGGGCAAAGGTGGGGAGAAGAAGGTAGAAGGATAAGAGAGAAGAGAAGTAGAGGCCGGCCGTGACCACGTGGAGAGAGAGGAAGGGGGGAGGGGACAGAGAGGCAAGAGGGTAAGAGAGAGGGTAAGAGATTAAGAGAATGAGGAGGGGGCAAGCAGCCCCTTTTATAGTGGGCCAGGCCTACCTGGTGGTTGCCAGGTAACTGTGAGGAGGAGCATACCTGACTGTTGCCAGGTAACGGTGGAGGTGGAGTTTAGACAGAATACTAACAGGAACTCACCAGGATGTGTGAACATCTTTATGGATTTGGCCTTTTTCTTTAATTGCTATTCTTTATTGTGTGTTATGTAATAAAATCACTCATAAATTAAGAAGCAAACAAAAAAATAAAAAGAGTAAGTTTTGTCGCAATTATTTAAGCATTGGAACTTTGCAAAAAAACTTATTAAAATTTAAATAATTACAAATAATTATAAATATCTCTTAGTATAAGTTTCTTTATTAATTGGTTTCAGTTTGGCAGACCCACAGCATGATGTTTCTTTCTTTGAACTTTTTATTTTGAAGTTGTTTACTCACAGGAAGTTACAAAGATAGTACAGGATGGTCCTGGGTGCTGTTACCCAGTGTTTTATATTACATAATTACAGTTGCTATCAGATTTGAATAACCACCACCCGCAGCGAAGATGCAAAACACTCCCCCCACACACACAAAGATTTCGTTTTTTTTATAGTACAATGTTTTCTCCCTCCTGCCGAGCTGTTTTCCTGTCATTAGTTTAGTTTCCACACTTTGCCCCCTTGTTTACTCTCCGGTGGCTGTCTTCCTTACCCAACCCCCACCTCTTACTCCCTCTTTGTTATACATTGCAACAACAGTGTTTGGTGTTTGATGGTTGAGTCTCAGTGTAGCACAAATATTTTATTTGAGGAACATCACGCGCGCGCGCGTTTGTTTGTGTGTGTGTGTGTGTGCATGTGCATGCGTGCATGTGTGTATCCAAGCAAAAAGCAGAGGCAGAGAGCAGTTTTATATTTAAATGGTAAAAGAACTGGTTGGCTCTGTAGGACCCTCAGAATCAAAAGGAATTTCCTCCACATTCCGTCTCTGTCTTCTCCAGGATCCATATTTCTTGGCCACTTTCATGATATAGTTTTTGAAAGAGGCTCCCATGAAGACATACAGGATGGGGTTGAGGCAGCTGTGGAAGAGTGCGATGCTCTCTGTGACTTGGATGGCGACGTCCATGCGCTTGCTCATGTCGCAGTTAGTGATCAGCAGGTAGATGGCATCTATGGCTTGGCAGAACTTGACAACGTTATAGGGCAGCTGGGTGATAATGAAAACGACAACCACCGTGAGCAGAACCCTGAGGGGTCGAGACTTCTTAACGTTGGGCATCTTGATGAGCGCCCTGGCAGTAATGGCATAGCACACGCTCATGATGAGAAAGGGAACCAGGAAGCCAATGCAGATTTCCAGCATCTGAATGGATGCTTTCAGGGATGTTCCTAGGTGGTGGGGAAAGACGGGAGTGCACCTAGCACTCTGATTCACTGTGTAAAAAACCAGCTGAGGTATGCTTAGCAAGATGGCGGCCATCCACACACAGCAACAGATGATCCAACAGGGTCTCCCCGCTCCTGATTGGCTGGGGGCCTTCGTGATTGCCCAGTATCTGTCAATACTGATACAAGCCAGGAACTGCATCCCAGAGACAAAGTTTACCGTGTACAGGGCTGAAGTTACTTTGCACATCATTTTGCCTAGAATCCACCCATGAACTGCGTTAACTGCCCAGAAAGGCAGCGTGACCAGAAGCAGCAAGTCTGCTACAGCCAGGTTCAGAATGTACACATCGGTCTTGGTCCTCTGTTTCTTGTAATAGGCGTAAATCGCCACAACTATGGAGTTCCCTGCAAGCCCAATGACAAAGGCTACCCCGAAGAAGGCAGGCAGGAAGACTTTTGCGAACTGCCTGACCTCTTCTTTTATGCAGATCACTTCGTACTGGCTGTAGTCATGAGTGTAGTTCATCTCGTTTTCCTCATAATAGTATTCTACTGACTGGTTCTGCTCCAGAGCCATGGCACCGAGCTGGATGACAAGAAGAACACAAAACGCTCACTTCAGCATCGTGTCAAAGGAAGCAGCTTTTGCCCAGCACATGGCGTGTGTTTTCTCTAAAGAACAGATTGTGGCTGTCACATATGTGAGCCTAACTCTCACTATGGAAACTTGAGTGGGAACCACATGGAGTCAGTTCTCCTGTCCTTTGCTCTCACGTGTAAGAAGTAGCATTGGTTCATGGTCAACAGACAGCATCCCAGCCCTTAGTCACTAAATCCTAGGTAAACTTGAAGACCTGTAAGTAATATGAGTGGCTTTGTGTCTTTGTATGTGTGTGGTCCACATGCATGTGTGTGTTCATGTGTATGGGTATGAGTGCATATGTGAGTGCATGTATCTAAAGGTTGAAGCTGATGTTAGGAGTCCTCATTTATTGAGGTAAGGTCTCCTAGTTGAACCCAGAGTTCGCCTGCAGGGCTATTCTGACTAGCCAGCTCACTGCAGACATCTGTTCTCCACCTCGTAAGTGTTGGAGCTGTGGGTGGGCTGCAGTGCCACCCCTCCTTTCCACATATACTGGGGACCCAAATGCCAGTCCTCACACTTATACAGCAAGCACTTTAACCGTGGAGCCATCTTACCCACTCAGGTTTATAATATAAAATAATTTAATCAGAGAGCAGAAGATATGTTCCAATTTTATAAATGTAACTTAAGTCTTGTGGAGTGTATGACAATAAATTAAAATAAGTTGTTTTACTTAGAAAAGAAATGTTTTAATTTTTTATTCTAACTCTAGTTACTCATACTTTTAATTTAAATAAATCAGCTTGGCACTGGCATGGAGTCACTGGTTGACTTGGCTACAAGAAAGCTTTATTAGGCAGCTTGCCTCCTAAGCCTGACTCTACTTGTGTCTCCTGGTCCCTCTAAACTGAAAACTGGCACCATCTTTAACTCTTCGCTTATCTAGATCCTTGCGTCCTAGTTAGTCTGTAAAATCATTGGCAATCCTCCTGCCTTAGCCTCCTCAGTGCTGGAATTACATGTGTGAGCCACCACACCCAGTTTAGATATTCAGATTTTACCTTGGGCACACATTTGGATGCACGCGTGCAGACACACACACACACACACACACACACACACACACACCTCACTTAATGCTGCTGTCTTCCTATCTGGAATCTGACTATTGTTTGTCCTTCTTACCAACTGTTTGTCCAAAACACTCTTCTTACTGCCAGTTGGTATTGTGCCTCTAATTTGCCAATCTTCCACCAGCTCTCTTAGCTCCTTGCCTGGAAGGCACTTCACTTTTCTGAGAGGATGTACCTCAAGCTCCTTGGAATGGTATCCAAGGCTTCCTCCTGCCACCACCTCCTCCCCATGCTCCACACAGTAGACAGTAATGTGCTGAGTTGCCAGCTGTTGCTGACACACTGCCGTGACATGACATGCCTCTCCATTGCTCTCACCCATCCCTTTATCCAGCACTATTTTCTGCCCTCCCATTAAGAGTAAGTTAGCTTGGATTTTTTTTCTCCCCAGAAGACTCTCATCAAAGATTTGACTCCATTCCGTGGAGAAAATGTATTTCCCAGCTCTAAGTTCTCTGGAGTCTGACAGTCTGGTTTCTGGTTGTGGTTGAAACTTCATCAGCATACCTGGTACACTCTAACTGTTCACTAAATATTTTTGTCAGGCTCTGAAGGTTTCGCCACCACATATAAAGCTGTTATTGCAGAATGGATGGATGATATGTTTCCTATCTCACACTCAAGAATCACGTGCTGACTAATAACACTGCAATGTAATGAAAAGCTTGCACAGAATTCACAAGTCTAATATAAATATTAGAATGACTTTCTATATTTTTATTATAGTTTTTTCTTTTAGCTTCTTTATCTTGGGTTGGCTATTTTTATCCTTCAAAGAATCTTGAATCTTACAGAATCAATCATGAAAACAGTATTTTCAAAACAGTACAGCAAAGAACATTCAGTTTCAAAAAAAAAAAAAAGTCTTTAACTTGCTAACTCTTCTTTGAATGAGTAAAGCATGGTCAAGCTTCCCTTGGGGATGGTGCTGGCTCTTTTCTCTATTATGCAGAAACTGAGCTCCAGCAGTCTGCAGGACTATTCCATAATTAAAGGTGTCTCAAAAGCTCCATCAAGGAAGACTTCTGCAGCCTCCATGGTTTATGTATTAATTATTAACACAATATATAAGCTTTGTTCTTTCCTGCTATCCAGAAATCTTGGACTTTGTGATGAAGCGCAATGGAGCCAAGTAGAATATAAGGCTGAGTACTTGAGAGTAAGGATGACTTACTTTCTAACAATGGAAGAGTTAGAGTAGGAGAGATTGCAGACAGCATCCTGCAGACATGTAGGAAGACTTCTAAATGCTTTTAAAAATCATTTTAAGAACAAAAAAAAATTATTTTAAAGAGCAGAAAGCAGTGATCTGGTAAACCCTGTCTGCTCCCTGACAACATTGCACGAATCTGCAGTGGTATTGAAAATAGCATTTTCTTCTTGGATACTCTTGTAGAGATGTTCTTAATAGCTTTCTGTGGTACGTGTAAATGTTTAAACTCTCCTGCACCAAGTCCCCCATCCTCCACTAAGATAAAAATACAAAATTCTTTGGCCTTAAAAAAAAAAATTAAGAAACCCATATTCAGGTCAGAAGGAGGGGGGAGAAAAAAAAGAAGAAAAGAAGGAACCAACCTGTTTAAGCTGGGAGAGGTGTCGTCTGGAGCGCAGTGGAAATCAGAGGACCTCTCTGACTCAGGCAACTCTTGTTTTCGATTTTACACCCCGCCTTTATCTTGGATCCAAGAGGGCTTTCCTGAAACGTAATCCCCGGAGCACTTGATTAAGTGCTCTGTAAAACCTTCCTGTGGCGTCCATCCAAATTCCTATATGTCCTGGGATACAGATGGAAGGAGTTCCAGTTTGGCTCCCAAAGTGCAGGATTGTCCGTTTCCACTCAGCAGAGGGAACAAGAAAGTGACTGTGGCTCACCAACCCCTGGTGCCAAGAGAGACACTGAGGATCCAGTGCCACAGGCCCTGCCCGGGGGTGGGGCGTGGTGGCAGGGAGAGAGGGGGAGCTCCAGAAGTACTTGACCAAGTTATTTTGTCTAAGAGAGAAAACTAAAACGATTTTAGCCCATAAAGTTATCTTTTTGAAAAACCACATAAGGCAGTTACAGCAGGACTTACTGTTTCCATTCAACACGATTTCATTTTCCTATTTTACCAGAGCAGAGCCCTGGCTCACTGCAGGATTCTCTGTGGTCCAAAAGTGTGCGTTTCTCAAGACTTTCTCTTGTTTTATTAGAACTTTTTCCTCAAGGGCCAGATACAAACCTTCAAAGTCCCTTGTGTGGAGAGGCTGTTTTTCCAGGCTGCCAAACAAATGCACGTTAAAGAAAGCCGGTTTCACTTAGTCTGGGTCCTCAGGCCTCACCTCACATTTGCATACCATTGCTCCATTCTCTCATGCAAAGCTGGCCTTAGTGTCCACCTGCAGAAGATATTTTAGACCCAAGCCTTTTCTTTTCCCTCAATGATTGTTACAGCCTCCGGTGTTGATTCATGCAAAAGAAACTCATTAGTATGTGCCTTCATCTTTATTTCCCCCAGGATATGTCTGGGAGTCAAGGTAGCCTCTTTGAGGAAGCATCATCCCAGTGCAGCTAAAACAGTTTAGCTCTGCCACCACCACAGTCAGTGTTAAGCATCAAAGTGAAGTCATGAAAGAGAAGTTACTAACAGAAGCACATAATCTGTGCTTCTGAGCAGGTGCTAACCATTTATTTTCTCTGTAAATGATTGTAGGTATCTTGGCCTGCCTGTGTGTCTCTGTATCACACGCCTGCAGTCAGATCTGCTGAAACTGGAGCCACACTTGTGAGCTGCCATATGGGGGCTGGGAATTGACCTGAGTCCTCTCAAGGAGCAGCCAGTGTTCCCAACTGCTGAGCCCCCCCCCCCCCCCCCCCACCAGGCCCAAGCTAGGGAGATACAAACACATCCATGAGTAGATAAAGACAATGTAGGGTTAGGGGTAGTTTAGCTGGCAGAGTGCAGGCCTAGCCTGGGTTCAGTTCTCAGTCCCCTATAAGCAAGGTATACTGACTCACACCTGGAATCCCAGCACTTGAGTTTGAGGCCAGACTAGCCTGGGCTCTTTGAGACCTGGTCTCAAAAGACAGAGGAAAGGAAGGGAAGGGGAGAGGAAAGGAGAAAAATATATGAGATACACACACACACAGAGTGGACTTCTACTCAACCATAAACCAGAAAGATGCATCATTTTTAGGGAACTGAAAAGAATTATGATTATTTCAAGCAAAATTAGCAAGACCAAAAAAACAAAACAAAACAAAAAAAACCCTATATTCTCATATGTAGAGACTCTGAAGGTCAGTGGGGGAATATCTGAGATGATTATAAGGGACCATCTGCCCAGGGAATAGTGCTGCCCACAGTCGGCTAGACCCTCCTGTGTCCGTCCATTAACAATCGAGACAGTCTCCCACAGATATGGCCATCGGCATATTTCAATCTGATCTGGGAAATCCTTCCACTGAGATTCCTTCTCACATCACTCTAGGCTGTGTCAAGGTGACAGCTGAAGCTAACTAGGCTACTTCCAAAGTACCTCACATCCCACTCTTAGTACTTCATGATATTTCTCTGTCTTCCGCAGCTGTCTTGTACTCTGTGTATTTTAAGCATGATAGGAACTTACTCATGATGCCAGCCTGTCAGATAATAAACTCACGGGGCAGTGAATCAGTCAGTTTGAGCAACAGCCTCCATTTTGATAGCAGGGCTGAAGTTCTTACATATTCGATGTTAGACTTTTTTCCATTTCATCTTGCTATCGCTGACACATTTCTGGTATCCCATGGTGCTACCTGTTATGCAGTCTTAATATTAATCTGTATGTGCTTGAATATGTCTCCTAATCCTTGTTTACTCTACCCTAAGAAACTGTATTTTCTTATAACTCGGATCCCTGTCTTGTGTGAACCAGTTGTAAGTCTATAATAATCTTTACAGCTTTTGATTTAAAAAAAAATCGTTATCTTCAAACTTAAGCCCTCAGGACATAAAGGGCATCTGGATTGAGCCAGTGCTTTTGGCATGATGCTCTGAGTTCCACCTATGTATGAATCATGGTGAACAGATCCCTGGCTCTGCTGAGCTTCTATTTCTTCAGATACAACTAGGAGACTTGGTGGTAACGGGAAACGTCAACAAGATATGAAAAGTAGCTGGGTGTGGTAACTCAGGCTTGTAATCCCAGTAATCTGGATGCTGAGGCGAGGATCATGAGTGTACCACTGATCCAGGCTGCACAGTGACAGCCTGACTCAAACCAAAGCCAATTAAATAATGACCAAGTAAGGAAGCTGGAAAGAGTAGTGGCATGAATTGAGAGGATGGAGAAGAGCTTTCCCACTGTGAGCATCTTCAAAGCCCTCGACAGTCCTCTGTTGGCTTCCCTCCTTTAATCTTCCTTTCCTTCTCAGAATCCTTGTGAGTCTCATTTTTTCAAATGGTTTGTAAAAACTATTTCCTGTCTTAACGTAGCAGTGTCCCTTGGTCCCCAAACTGCCTCTCTCTGTATCCATTTCCTGGCTCTCTGCTCGTGGCATTGTTTTGCCTGGCAATGGATGTTTAACTGAACTGCACGCTATGCCGTCATTACTTAGATAACCTACCAACTTCTTGTTTAGTGTCCATATTATATGTTGAATTCATGTGAGCCGGGCGGTGGTGTCGCACGCCTTTAATCCCAGCACTTGGGAGGCAGAGGCAGGTGGATTTCTGAGTTAGAGGCCAGCCTGGTCTACAGAGTGAGTTCCAGGACAGCCAGGACTGCACAGAGAAACCCTGTCTCAATAATGTTATATTGACTTTATTTATTTATTTTGAGGCACAGACTTCATGTAGCCCAGGCTGGCCTAAAACTTGGTATATAGTCAAGGATGAAACTGAACTCATTATTTTTCTGCCTCTATAAAGCAAGTACTGGAATTACAGGTGCACTTTAGCACACTCAGCCTCATTTATAGTTTTAAATTTCAAAATTCTAAACCAAAGATCTATAAATATTTTTTCATAGTTGTTTGTAGGTTCTTCAGTTTTTGAAAACTTCAACTCTAATCTATTTGGAATTAATTTTGATCCATTTATACCAGATTTTAACACTTACTAAATAATCATTATTTAAGTATACTTTTTAGTTCAGTGCATGTCAAGGTTTGCTTTCCCTGATAAAAATGGCATGAGCTCTGAGAAAACACATTGGGTAAAATTTTCCCCTTAATCATGGGATTGGATGTTTCTTAAATCATAATGTTTTTATCCTGATTTGAATATTAGAGCTGAAGCCAAATTAAATTTAAGTATTTCTGCTTCAGAAAGTCCATGTTCTTAGAAGAAATGGCCTCCAGACCTCCCAGTGGCTGGCTGAGCTCTGTGTGTGGTACTGTGTGTTCACACACATTCAATATGCTCTGTGTGGTACCACGTGTTCACATACTTTCACTAATACTGTGTGTGGTGCCACATGTTCACATACTTTCACTAATGCTCTGTGTGGTGCCATGTGTTCACATACATTCAATATGCTGTGTGTGGTGCCACGTGTTCACATACATTCACTAATGTTGTGTGTGGTACCACATGTTCACATACAATCACTAATGCTGTGTGTGGTACCACGTGTTCACATACAATCACTAATGCTGTGTGGTGCCACGTGTTCACATACATTCACTAATGCTGTGTGTGGT
>JANHMN010000020.1:5784013-5804659 GCA_030674055.1 Rhabdomys pumilio | reverse complement strand
GTGTGAAATTAAGAAACTGAGAGGTTAAGCTATGAGCAAACCTCAGGGGACTAGAATTTGTAGTCTGACTGCATGCTGGCACTTGAACAGCCTTTCAGTACAAGTCTGTGTTGAGAGCAAACAGCCTTATCTGGGGCATCTGTTTTCATTTGAAAGGCCAGTGACCCACAGACATGCTGCCATGTTCCCTTGGCTCTGCATTTCCTACAGCTTGTCTCATTTTGACATTGTGTATCCTGTTCACTGACAAAAATGACATAAAGAGGGATTCTCTTCTCTAGAAGGGTGATCCTGCTGCTGCCCCTGCCAAATTCTGCCTGGAGCTTGGGGAAACTGATGTATTTATGAGGGTTTGCATCTCATTCTTCTGAATCAGGGAGGTTAATTACAAAATATTTTCATTTTTAGTCCCTCGTATATTTACCTTGGCTTTCTCCACTTAATGATCAGCAGAAGAGGCAAGTTAGGTGTTTTGTTTTGTATTTTAGAATCCAAGTTATTCTCCACATGTTAATGGATAAGGCACAAGTAAAGAATTCTTTGCCTGATGTGTTTCTTCAGAACTCATCTGCACTCTGTTGAGGGCTTATATGACAAAGTGCTTAAGTCTTTTCCATTCTGAAAGTCATGGTATTGGGACACATGGCCAGGGGAGGGTGTACACTCTAAATAGTAAATAGAGGGCCATGAGCCGAGCTCCAGCAGTGGTGGGGAAGACGGGTGCCTGGTTGTTTTGCTTACAAGGGTGGCCTTGAGCTTCCAGCCCTCCTGTCTCCACCTCCCAAGTGCTATGACTACTGGTCTGTACTGCCACTCCCAGTTTTATTTCCTTACTCTATGCAGTGTTGGAGTTGAGCCTAGAGCTTCATGCATGATAGACTACCACTGTACCCCCTGAGCCACATCTCCAGTTCAGGCTGAACTTCTGAAGTCAGTTTCTGATAAGACTTGTAATGAAAATGAACCCGAAATCGTGTCGGTATGCCCTGATCTGACTTCAGCTGAATGCTCACCAAGGAGGTGGTATGTTGTATGGGGCACGTAGAGTCAACCTTACAGTTTATGGGCCTCTCGGTACTGGCTCTACAAGAAAAATATTATTGAAGAATTCAAAGTGAGCCATTATATTAAAGCATTTTGCTCTATAATCTCTAAGAGTGGAAGCATGACTTTGTGCAGGTTGGAAAGATTGCTCAGTGGTTAAGAACCCAAACTGCTTCTCCAGAAGCGGCACCCGCACTGGACAGCTTCCAACCACCTGTTCCAGGGAAGCTGACTCCTCTAGACTCTGTGGGCACCTGCACTGCACTCTCTGCCCACCCCCTCGAGACAGGGGGGAGGGAAGAAAGAAGGGGGAGAGGGGATTTTTTAAAAGGCATAACTTCACATGATTACAGAGTCTGGGCAAATAAAGGGAGAAAAATCTCCCGACTGAGTATTTTCAGATAAGGAATTCTAGCTATGGACCACAATGATGGAGAGAGGTTGCCATTTAAAACAAAGTCCAGAAATACTAAAGCTCCCATTTCCTGTTGGTTTTGCTGGTCAGCCATCTGTCACTAAGATAAGGCCTGAGCTAATTAGTACAGAAGGGAGGTTTCTTTCTGCTCATGGCCTTAGAGACTCCAATCCATGACCACATGGCCCTATTGCTATGGACCCTGGAACAGATGCTGAATGGCAGTGGGAGGGGTACAGGAGTTGGGAGGAGCCGAGAGGTAGCAGAATAAAGCACTTAGCTCATGGCTTAGCTTGTAGCCGTGAGGCAAACAGGGAAGGAGATAGGTCTAGGGTCCCATGGTGCCCTTTCCCACATGGCTTAATGACTGGCACTAAAACTCTACCTCCCAATGGTTCGATCGCCTCCTGTCAGTGCTACCTTGGCACCAATCCTTTTAACACAGGGCCATGAGAGGACATTTAGCATTTAAACCATGGTATTGGTTGACACAGATCGTGTGTGCTCATGCCAGCACTAATACAGCAGACTACTTGAGGCCTAGCAACGTGTTTTATTTCAGTCACCTCATATTTTCCTCATTAACACTTGGAAAAGTCCTTGCCTTTTTCTTTTAATGAAAAACATTCACTCCCTCTTAGCATAATAGTTTCCTTTATTTGAAACAATTGGATTTAGTAATAAGACTGTGTTGCAAATGCCCAGAAGGCTGGAAAAATGGTTCCACATTTTGTTGCACACAACATGTAGAAAATAAGTCATGTGTTCAGGGAAAATAGGAAAGAAATTTTTACTTAGCATATTCGTTACCTAATAATAATGTAACATCTCTTTGCCCAGTTTTGCTTTTTAAATTTCCTGCGTCAGTTAGTTTGAAGACACCTCCCTTTCTAGTCACCCATGGAAGTCACGCGTGCAGCTCCGTGACTGCACGTTCAGACAGTTCTGGTGGCTGTGATTCAAGTACCAGCCTAGGTGTGCCCTTGATCTGATGCCAGCCTGAGAATGAGTGGAGCCACATAGTTTAGGCTCTCTGCCTTCTTCCCCAAACCCTCCCTTTCAGAGAAGAAAGCATTTGTGTTTTTAAAATTCATTTAAATATTTCACCAGGCAAAGCACGCATGTAGGGTTTCTGGAATTACACATAATCACTTGTAAGTGAGGAAATGCCCCTCTAGCAGGAAATAGCTCCTCCACTGTTGGGAGTTTTATGTTTTATGAAAACTGGGAGAGGACGAGAAACCCAAATCTAGTCTCCCACTCCTAGTAGGACTCTGTAATTTGTTTATGTGATGGTAGGCTTTTCTTTCATCATTTTGAGGGAGCGAAGTTGAACAGTCTCACCATGTAGCACACCCTAGTCGATACTCCGGATGCTCCCACCTCAGCCCCCCAATTGCTGGGATTGTGAGTGAGCGTGTGGAACCACACCCTGCTTAGCTGTGCTAATATGTTCTTTAAAGTTCCTCTTGTCTAGTTGCAGCAGTCACAAATAAGAGAAGATCTCCCAGCCTGCTCATCCCTATCCAACCACATGGCAGCATGCGCCCCAGAGGAGAGCAGTGGCAGCTTTCTGATTTCCACCTTGGTTCAAGGTGACCCGAGTTCTCCCCACTCCCCATCTACATAATCAAGATGGTGTCATCGACCCTCCAATCGGAAGGGTGATAATTTGGCTGCTCCTATTGTAACTCTCTGCATTTTAATATTAAACAAATGTATACCTGTTAAATATTCAATAAACAAAATCAATAAATTGGAATAAATACGTCCAATTTAAAAGAGTCTAGCTTTAGGACCGGGTGTGGTAGTGCATGTTTTTAATCCCAGCACTCAGGAGGCAGAGGCAGGCAGATCTCTGTGAGTTCAAAGCCATCCTGGTCTACAGAGAGAGTTCCAGGACAACCAGAGCTATAGTCACACAGAAACTTTAAATTCAGTTTAGGATTCTGATTCCTTGTGTAATGATGTCTCTTTAAGCTCTCCTCTGTAGTTTAAGGTCCTGAATTTTTTCACTTCTTTTTTCTACCCTTTATCCCCTCCTTCCATTGTCCCCATGTCAGCTACACCTTCTTCCTGTGCATAGCCCAGGTCACTAGCACTGACTTCTCTCCTGTGACCACACTTAGAGTTGACTCAGGGTGACCCTGAACTTTCAAATCCAGCACTTAGCACTCACTCTGCGGTGAGGACTGTTCAGTGTTGTGTGAGTGCCCTGCTAGATTCCATGAGCCTCTCTAGTGGTGCAATGCAAACCACCTGGCTGCTCCAAAGACTTTCTACTGTTAAGGTTTGTCAGTTCAGCTTCCTAACATTTAAAATCATTCCACAGTGTAGTTTGATTTGTATTGGGGCCATGATTACGTGTACACTAGATATTTTCTGGTTTCTAATTGCTACTTGCTTTTATAATCTCCCGCTCTTACACATGCTCCTTTAATTCTGCAGACTGGCTTTTTTTTTTTTTTAAGATACCTCTATGGACATCAGTGTTCCTTTTTCAGTCTAGACTGATTGTTTTATAGGCACATTTCAATGGCTAGGATTTATGTGCATCACTTCACTGAGATATACTATTTTTGAATATTTTGGCTTCCCTTTCTTATTTGTTCCTTTAGTTTGCTTGATTAGATTCTTAACTCTTTGAGAAGAAAAAGTGCATAGTAGGTAAGTTATCAAATCTTGCTCATTGATGCAT
The DNA here is from genome assembly GCA_030674055.1 of Rhabdomys pumilio. Lineage (NCBI taxonomy): Eukaryota > Metazoa > Chordata > Mammalia > Rodentia > Muridae > Rhabdomys > Rhabdomys pumilio. The sequence continues at coordinate 5,800,502 of JANHMN010000020.1, read as the reverse complement.
ATGCTTATTCTAATCTCACAAAAGTGGATAGTTTAGATAGGTATAGAATTCTGGTCACGGTCTTTTCATCCAGCATTCCTTGCAGTTTGTGAAAAGTATCTCAAGGATCTACTCTCCTTCCTCTTAGGTGCCTTGTTTTATCTGAAACCTTTTAGAGTTTTTACTTTGTAACTGATATTTTGAAACATTATATTTATTCTTATGAGAAAAGGAAGCAAAGTTAAGATTTCTAATATTACTGACATTGAATTATTTCCCAGGCACATTTCTTTCCTGTGTAGCACTCCATAAGAAGGTTCTTGGTGGAGCAGCTCTGAGGTCCCCAAGAGTTGGCAGATGGGATGCTGGCTTCAACTCCAGCTTCCCAGTGTTAGAATGATGTCATTTGATTTCTGTGTAGTGAACTCAGTATTTCCTCCTCCCAGCTGTCATTCTAATGAGAATGGAGATTGCCTCATTTTCCTACTCACATCCTTGGCCACTTTTATAACTTCCTTGCCCTGTCCCTCTTCAGGATCTATGTCATTGTCTAGATACTTGTGTCCCTATTCATTTCCCTAGTCCTCTTGTCCTCAATATCCATGAGATATTGGAATCTCATCTTTCAGAGACCACCAACACCTCAATCCTGCTTCACCTCCTCCATTTCCTTCTCTTTACAGTTTTCCCTTCACTGTACTTTTACATCTTTATTTCAGTGAGAATCCCAATGGTGTTAGGAGGCAGACACCATTCTGCCATTTTGAAGCCTCCCAGATTGGTTTTAAAAAAGCTTCCAGCTCAGTTTTCATTTGCAGGTTGTTTCCAGTGTATAATATCCTGTTTCCCCAGTGTCTCTCAGTTGGACTGAAGCCTGCAAGAGCTACAGAGTTGTACCCACTTCATTCTGCTACTCTTGAGAGCTACAGACACAAGTATGAGGCCTTCCAGTGCTTCAGATGAAAATGCTGTGAAAAGCAGACCGCCTCTTTTGAAGGACCAAGCCCTCTCAACCCCCAACCCCACAACCTCAACATCCCAGGCCTTCTCTTCTCTCTGGGGGCACCCTCACCTTGCATGTGTGTGTGTGTGTGTGTGTGTGTGCACATGTGTGTATGATATCACAGTACATGTATGGTGATCAGAAGACAACCTACTTGCAGGAGTCAGTTTGTCTGTCTTGGCTTTACCTTTACCCTTAAATGTTGCAGCCCGAGCTGTCCTACGTTTGGGGGCCATAATGTCTCAGACCACTGTGTCAATGTTTGAACTCGAACTGCCAAAGGCCTTGGGGGCTAAATTGTTCCGCACTGCCCCAAGCTGCTCTGGTCTGCTGGTCGGAGTTCAGCAAGAGAGAAAGTGAGGACAGACATGAAGAATAGAGACCAGACAGAGTATGATTCAATCCCGTTTATTCTTCAGTCTCTCTTCCTAGTCCAAGTCCCAAGTCTTGAGTTTCTAGTCCCTAATTCCTAGTCCCTAGTGCCTCCAAGTTCCAAGTTACTTCTTCCAAGTGCTAAGTGCCTAATACCTAATGCCTGTCTTGAGTCTCAGAGTTCTCTAGTCCAAGTGTCTTCTCCCTAATGCCTAATTCCTACTCCAAGTTGTACTAATGTCAAGTAATCTGTTGTCTGGTTCTCTGATCTCCTGTCTGCCTCTTGCCTTTTATATGTCTCACTTCTAAGCCACGCCTCTAAGTCACACCCTTAAGTCATGCCCTTAGGCCTTGTCTCTAAATCTAATCTCTAAGTCACGCCCTTAAGTCTCAGCTCTAAATCACACCTTTAAGTCTCACACACCCAGGGGAAGATCCTGGGTATCTAAACAAGATGTTGTCAGAGTGTTCTCAGCTGTTGTAGGCTAATGTAATCAAGTCTCTTGTCAGGGTATATGGCTCAAGATGGCTGCAAGGATGATAGCCGCCTTCTGTTGGCTCCCCACACTCAAAGTCATCTCATTGGCCCTTCAGTGTGTTTTTTGCAAGATCCTAAGGAGGAATTCTCACAGACCTTAAAAATGTGATACAAAATAAGACTCAAATTAGAATGACTTTGTTGTCTGATCTTCACCCTTAATAAACCAATGAATAGCCCTACCATCTAGAGACAGGCTCAGAAACTGTAGGACATATAAAGGATATATTACATCAGACATATAAAGCTGTACAGCCTTTCCAGTGAGCTAGTGCTTACAGTGGCATTGAGTGGGCATGGTCACCTCCGCCTCAGGCATCACAGCTGTTCCACGGTTCTTTAACATCTGGTTCTTTTGGCACAGCAGCTTCACAGTGGAGTCCCATCTTGTCCTTGCCTAATCCTGTCTCTTGAATGATGCACAGCATGTACAAAGCGTTATTGTTTTAATGAATGAAAAATGAAAAGGCGTAGAACCTTCAGAGTAGAATGTAACATAAGAGCTTTCCCTTTGCTTTCTCTGCCCCTTTTCTCCCGTTCTTAGGAGCTGGGAATCCCAAGTGCAAAATCGCAATCGTTTTGGGAAGAACGGAGTCTCCCTCTACATCCAGGTAATAAAGCACTGCTAATAGAAGGGGCCACGGAAGACGAGCCACCAGGCTTTTCTTCTGCCCGTTCACTTAAAAAGTACCATGTGGGCATCCTACCATAGTACAAGATACGCTAATGACTAACGTATGTCTGTATCCCAAGAGTTTGCTGTCAAAATCCATCTGGGAAACAATCTAGGGGGTGAGGCATTTGAGAGAGGAGCTGCTGGGGTTGGTGGTGCAGGCCTGCAATCTCAATACTCAGGAGGCAATGGAGGCAATAGGATCAGGGTCAAGTCCAGCCTGCTCCACACAGCAAGGTTCAGGCAGCCTGTGTTAGGTAGTGAGACAAAAAAAAAGGGGGGGGGGAGTAAACTGTTTATGAATCTTGAAAGATGTTTGGATAGAGTGGTTAGAAATTAAATTTTTCAGTGTTCAGTGGGTGTCAGGTCCAAGGCCCTGGTTCAGTCATGGGTACTGTAGAAGAGAGGGAAAGAAATTACAAATGTTCAGAGCTGTCTGAATTAAAGGCAATTGTGTGTATTAAAGGCAATTGTCTCCAAATGCTTAATTTGCATCGCAGTTGTCATCTAGCATTGTTGAGTAGTGAGCAGCCTCAGGTTTTGTTCACCTTTGAACTCTTGCTTCTGGTCTAGATCACAGCCTGTGTCAGCCCAGACTAAGTGTGTCTTTCACACGCTCACTATTCCAGTCATCCTCGATCACCTGATCTCACAGAGATGACAATCACCTCAACTCTTAGCAGTCTCTCCAATGATGTTTTTCTTTTGCCTAGACACAAACAGCACAGCATGATCCTTGTGCCGATGGACACACCTGGAGTAGAGTTAATAAGGCCTTTGTCGGTGTTTGGCTACATGGGTAAGTGCTCAGTAACCAGCAGGAAGATGGAGTCTGCAGAAACTCTGGAGGCAGCCAGCAGTGCTATGTGCATACCATGCACCCTTAGAGATTCCTTTGGCCCCGTTTGCCCTTTAATATAGGGAAGGTCCAGACAGCAGATAAGCGGGTGGGCGGCAGCCAGCTTCCTGTCTCCTTGTTTACACCGTGGTAAGGGCAGGCTGTCCTGGGGAACAGTACTGGCTGGCAGGCTTCTCTGCATGTGTGTTTGTATACTCAGAAAGGAAACTTCAATTGTGGGGGAAAAAAGAGTCAACATTTAAAACTTTGAGAGTGAGTAAGGCAGCTGGAGTTTCTTGTTTTCCCATTCTGGAAATCAATGCCTGATGATACAGCGGGTCTGCTCAAGGGGATGAATGAAACAGATGGATAAATCAAATTGACATCATCCACGATGCACACAGGGGACCTGGCCCTCGATTTCCATTACTCTGCAACTTCAGACGACAGGTTTAAAAACCTCCATTATCAGATAGTTCCTGAGGCCTCTTCTCATGCCAGCAATTGAATTTGCTGAGCACCGGGTGCTGAGGGCTGCGGGCTGCGGGCTGAGTACAACCCTGGGATGTCCACAATATCTTTCAAATGCTACTTTCACTGAATAATTAGACTTTACAGCAGAGTAGCTGTCTATGACTTCTTTGCTCAACTCATTTTGCGTTTTTAAACTGTCATTTTCTGTCGTGTAGACAATGTGCATGGCGGGCACTGGGAGGTCCATTTTAATCATGTGCGTGTTCCAGCCAGCAATTTAATACTGGGTGAGTATTGCCATCCTAGTCCCAGGTCTGCAGCTGAAAAAAGATCCAGCCTTAATTTAGACCCTTTCCACCTTTTCTCAAGTATCAAGGAGAATGTTTATTTTGTATATCTTCTTATTTGGGATGAGATGGGTTTGTTTGAATGTTTAATGACAGTTTTATATTTTATATCAGCCAGAAACATAGCTGAATACAAACATTATCCAGTTCAGAGCAACATGCTGAAGGTGTGCTCAAGGGCTCCCTAGTGGTTTTAAGAAAATGTTGATACTGTCTTTGATTTTAGATCCAAGACCGAATAAAAAGAAAAAAAATTATAATGTTCATTACATGCCTGGGATGATGTCATCTTTCCATTCACTGGAATCCTCCCCAACCTTCAAAGAGTGTTCTTGTTTCTCATCACCCTTACACACACACACACACACACACACCCTGGGATTACCATGGAGGACAATCTGTCCTTCCTTTGCCTTTGCTTGTCTCTCTGTGTCATCAGAAGCATGTCCTTTATTTCTGGACTCTGGATCCCTGAGACAGGGGCAATGTTTCATCCACCTTTGATGCCATGTAGCATCAATAAAGCAGCTGATACTTTACATTACTATACATTAGATTGGAATCCAGATTCCCCTCCATCTCAGTGAATGTTGTTGCAGAATTGACTCTTTCCACAGCAGAAGGCAGTTTGTATTGAGGGCAGCTCAGCTCTCTCTCTCTCTTTTTTTTTTCCTTTATGTAGATAAAAGGGACTGGCTGGGGCATCTTCATGTTCTGTTTGCTTCCTCACAGGTGAAGGCAAGGGCTTTGAAATTTCCCAAGGCCGCCTTGGACCCGGAAGAATCCACCACTGTATGAGAACCGTGGGTTTGGCAGAACGCATTTTGCAGATCATGTGTGACCGGGCAGTGCAGAGGGAGGCCTTCAAGAAGAAGCTCTATGAACATGTAAGAAGGAGCATATCCTTGAGCCTGCTGTAGCCTACTAAGCCATGCTGATCTTAGGAAAAGCATCCATGCTGGAGAGGTTTCCTCTGCATGAGCATGGGCTTTTCTGCTGTGGGCGTGGCTGTGTCCTGGGTGAGAAGCTGCATTTCCCCTTGTGAAAGATGAACCAGGTCCCATGCTTCAACCCCCAGCACTCAGATGTGAGGGTGGCCTCGGCCCTTTCAGACTCAAGCTCTCTGGAGAGCCTGGGACATCACAGCTCACTGAAGACTTGGGACTGTCATAGAAAAAGAACATACCCTGCTCTTTGGGTTTCTGGAAGAAGTTAAAACAGATAAGTGTTTTAACTTATAGTGGAAATATAAGTTATATTTAAATATAAGATATAGTGGAAAATACTGAGAAAGAGGGGATGGTCTATGTTAGACTTTAAAAATGGAGCGGGTTGATGCTGACAGAAAAATGTAGAAATGGGGCCAGCATTTGGTGGGAGGTACATGATTTTTGAATTTTCATTTATATAAATTGTATACTATTGAGTCTGTTACTTACAACCCAGTATAAACACAGTTACAAATAGGCAGCAAGATTAAATCTTGTGTATCATCAGAGGGAAGAGGTATGGCTGCCGACTCCAGAGAACCTTCTATAAGATGGGAGATAGCCGAGTCACAACCCATAAGACACTCTTAACTTTTAAGAAAGCAAGAAGACTCAGTGTTAAGTGTTTACCTTTCCTCACATGCTAGTATTAGGCCTAGCTTGTGTTGACTGAAGTATTGTGTTTGCTGCATAGGTGTATGTTAGTTTATGAGCCCACCCCCACCCCCCACTCCTGCACCCCACACCTCTGTTATGACCTCTGTTTTGCAGCAGCTTTTTCCTTAGGTTTGGTGGTCTGTCTTGTTGGTTGGTTTATTCCTTCTCTGAGACAAGAGTCTTTCTGTGTAGGCCTGGCTGTCCTGGAACTCACAGAGATGCACCTGCATTTACCTCCCAAGTAGAATTGAAAGGCGTACACAGCCACACCCAGCTTCCACCTAGGCCTTTATGGGCTGTTTGTGTCTTGTGAGGTATTCCCTCTTCTTCTGAGAGCAGCATGGATGCAGATACAAATACTAACACTTACAATAGCAGTATTGGAGCAGCAGGGGGTGGGAAGGGAGGTCTGCAAAATACAGTGGCAACAGTTGCTTAACACTAATCTTTCTGAGAGCCTGCACCCACTCGACATTATCATGGTTTGTTTTTAAGAGGAATGCAGCCAGTCTCCTGACGCCATACAGTTTGTGGGGAAGCCCATGGTTGAGGAGCATTGTGGGAAGATGTGGGGTCACAATGAATGTAGCCCTATTGCTGCTAGAAAAGGGACTTTAACTTATGGCATGCTCATGATCGCTTCCTCATATCTTTGCAAGCTTGTCATGTGAGCCCTGGTACAAGGGGAGGGGAGGACTGCCTAGGTGCTTTTGAGTGGTGTTTGGTTTGCTTGGGTTTGTTGTGGTTGTCAGTTTGTTTTCTTTTGTTTAGGGGGTTGTGTTTGTTTGTTTGTTTGTTTGTTTTTGCGAAGCAGAGTTTCTCTATAACCTTGGATGTCCTGGAACTCACTTTGTAGACCAGGCTGGCCTCAAACCCAGGGATTGCATCAACCTCTGCCTTCTGAGTGCTGGCATTAAAGGCCTGCATCTCACACCTGACTTAAGTGCTGTTTTAATGCTGCACCAGAGAGGCTATCTCTCCTGCCCTTTAATATATCCCACTACACCAGTGAGGGCTTGATACCCATGTGTCGTTTTGTGCTGGAACCCTCTCACATCTGGCTTGAATTAATTGAGTTGGCGGAAGCAAAAGGAGACGGGTAAGCATGTCATAAACAGGAATCTGCTCCAGCTGTTTTTTTCTTTTCACGATTTGTAAAAATGACATTTTGTTTCCGTCAATGTGGAGACTCCTGCCAGCCGCCTTCTAAAGTATTCCAGCTCTGAAATGGAATTTCATCTTAGTCAATGCACTTGGCTGTTTCCTGGAGCTTTCAATTTTCATCCTTCAGTGCTTTTTAGCAAATCTGGGGTCTGAGGGGACTCAGCTGGGAACTCGATCCTTCGTTCTAAAAACTAAGAAAGGAAAGCATTTAAGTCTGTTCATGAAGTTGTGGTTTCCCTGTTTTTCATTCATCAAAAACGTCACTGGCCGCTGGCAGCTTGCAGGAAATGAATTCCGAGCCTGTTTCCACCTGTAAGGCTCATCGTAACCTGAGCACTGGGGTCACAGAACACTACCATGCTTTGGCTATGTTTTTTGAAAAGTAAAAAGAAGCAGATGAGGCTCATTCAAAACGTATTTTCAGTTGGCCCGATCTGTGTGATCACAGTGAGATCAATCTGAACACAGGACGGATGAGGTGGTTTCTGTTTTAAGATGGAGTGTATGTTTTACACTTCATGGTGCATTTCCATTCACATCGGACATGCTTCAGGCCTTAGAAGCCACAGGTGCTTGAAGAAAGATGACAGAGTGGAAGATGACTGTGGGAATTCACGCTGCTCCAATCAAATGCTGGGATTTGCTGGTGAGGCTTAGGATACACCGTAAACGATACTTCTGTGTTTCAAATTGGGAACCCTCAAATCCATTTGATTACCTGGGATGGGTTATGAAATGCCCCGTTGCATCTGGGATTTATGGCACATGAAGTCATAACCCATGCACTTCCCTCCTCAGTTCTAAGTTCTGACAACTGACTGACAGAAACTCAGAGGATTTTCATAGAGATAAGTGAGAAGCAAGTACTCATTTTTCCTGTTCTGTTTTGAGATAATTATAGCCACTCATACAGATATAGGAAATAATGTCAAAAGGTCCCATCTTCTACTCAGTTCTCCTCAGTGGGAGCAGCTTGAAAAGCTACAGAAGCACATCAGAATGATGCTGCTGCTGCTGTCATGGATACCATTCAGCTACAAAACCTCCATCACCACCAGCTCATTTATGCCATCCTTCTGTGAACTAAGCTCCCCTCACTCTCAGCTTCATATCGTCATTGGCTCCTAGCAACCATAATCCGCTCCATTTTAAGTCATTATTTTTCCTTCCAGACATGTAATAATATAGTATGTAAGTAAGCCTTAGGGGTCGGCTGTTTCCCTCGGTCATGGTTCTTTGGAGAATCACCAAGCTGTGGGATTCGGTCGCTGGTTCTTTGTCCTGCCGAGCAGCCTCTCTTAGACATACTGCAGGTGAACTAAGCACCTGCTGAGGGATGCCTGTCTCCTTTATGGTTCTGGTTGTTATGAAGCTGGTGTAATGACTTGTTTTAGGTGTTTCTGTGAATACCAACTTACCATTTATCTGAGACAAACGCCCATAAGAACAGTTTCTGGGCAGTACGGTCATTGTATTGAGCTCACACGCTGCACATCAGTGGTCTAGTGTCTGCACGGCCACCAGCGTGTGAGGATGTTTCGGTTTTCTTTCTTTAGGCATTCTGATTGATTTATAATGATCTGCCGAGCTGCTTTAATTCCCGTGAGTCTAGCAGGGTATCTTGTCATAATCTGTCGTCTCCTGCCCTTGGGCTCGTGTCTGATGTCCATTGTCTACCTGGATAATCTGGCGGTTTCTAGGAGTGATTTTTACACTCTGGGCACTCTGTTTGACCAGCTCTGTGGGTTTCCCCGTGGTGATTTTTCCTATTCGATTTTAGTGAACTCCCACTCGTCGTGTTGTCCTGGTGGCCCATGTCTGGGCATCAATTTGGGGTCCTTTGCTTTGTGCCCCACTGCTCTGGAGCACAGAGCGGTGTGGTCTTGCTCTCAGGGATGGGTCTTCAGCCTCCTGCTTTGTCTGTTCATTTGCTCCAGCATTTGTTGGAGAGGGCATCCTCCTCCTCCATTTAAATGCTCTTGTGCCTCCACAGAGGTCTCCGGGCATGTTGGTGGTGTTCTGTTTCTGCTCCTCTGTTCTGTATGAGCTCTCCTGAGTCTCTCTTCTAGCCCCTCACATTCTTATACAACTCCTTTTGAAGTAAGCTAGACTGGATCCTCTCAGTTTTCTCTCCTCGTTAAACTTTAGTCTCAGGCACTCCAGTCTCAGCTACTCTAGTCTCAGCTACTCCAGTCTCAGCTACTCCAGTCTCAGCTACTCCATGCATTTGCTTTTCCACATAGTTTTGCTCTGAAGATGGCTTTACATGACATCTGATTATGTCTGCATGACACATCATTTTCCTTTCTTGTTTTTGCCATTTTTGCCATGTCATATCTCAAGAATGTTTCCTTAAGACACGAACAGACTTACTAGTGGCAAACAAATACATCAAAGGAGGATCAAAGTGCCAAGCATTAGAAAACTGCAGGCTGGATCCGCAGTGAAATATCTCTGACTGAAAGATTCCTAACAGTACCCAGCGCTTGGGAAACTTCCAGGACTGTCAGAGTCAGCCAGTGTAAACACTACCTGGTACAACCACTTAAGCCAACTACTTCTTATAAATGTTAGCCAGTGGCAAACAATTCCACGTCTAGTGTTTGCTTTAAAAAATGAAACAAACCAAAAACAACAACAAAAAATGAAGACCATATCCTCATACCAAAGGCTATATATAGAAATGTTTACTGAGACTTTATGGATCAGAAGTCGGCATGACCCGACATCCCTCGGCAGATGACTGAGTAACAGACTATGCTCCTCTCCAAAATGGAGTCATTCTCAGCAGCTAGCATCGATGGCTGTTAGTAAGCAGAAAGTCGTGGGCAGAAGTCAAAGCATCTACACTGGGTCGAAGAAGCTGAAGAAGCCCCTCTGCATCAGATACATGCTAGATAATATCCTTGCCCAGCACCCTGGAAAAGGCCAGGCTGTGGGGCGATCTGCCTGCGGAGGCTTTGAAGTGTGTATGTGTGTGTGTGTGTGTGTGTGTGTGTGTGTGTGTGAGAGAGAGAGAGAGAGAGAGAGAGAGAGAGAGAGAGACTCTTAGAACATCCTCTGAGGGTTTCTGCTTGTTTGGAGGGGGGCTATGTTTATTTGTCTGTTATGGGTATAGGTGTTTTGCCGGCATGTGTACTGGAATAAGAGAACATCTGATCCCCTGGAACTGGAGTTACAGACAATTGTGAGCTGCCCTGTGGGTGCTTGGAATTGAACCCAGGTCCTCTGGAAAAGCAGAGGTACTCTTAACCACCCCACCAGGCTCACTCTACAGTCTTGGTTGTTTTGTTAAAACAGGATCTCATGTAGCCCAGTCTAGCCCCGAACTCCTTATTCTTCTGCCTCTCCTTCCCTAGTGCTGGTGTTAACAGGCATGAGGCACTTTTCTAAGCATGGGAAAGGTCTTTTTAAATAAATAACATCACAATAAAGGGCTGCCAGGTCATCTGAAATTGTGTTGGGAATAATCTAGTTTGACTAGAACCAGCTCCTCCATTGTACGGATATGGGATTTCAGTAAGAGCCTGTGACTGATAGTCACATGGGTCCCAAGAGAAGTGTGGCAATAAAGCAGTTACTCAGTTCAGCCACCTTGACATCAGGCATTTCAGATATTCAAAGTAAGAGGCCAGCCAGCCACCATGCTACACAGGTGGGTGGAAGACACCGAGAGACCCACCCCGTTTGTGGCCAGCCCACAGCGGGAGCCACTACACTGCAAGAATGTGGGAGAGATGGGAGAGAAAGAGAAGCAGAGTGTCTGGATCACTCTGGAGAGAGGCAGGACTGGCAAGGGCAGAGAGGAACGACCTGATGTGAGTAGCATGCCCTGCTACCTGAGGCCACGGTGAAATCCTGGCCCTTCTACCACTGAGGGCCATGTCTGGGTCCATGGCCATCCAGCAGCAGGGGTCTGTGTCAGTGCCCCGCGCTAGCTCACCCAATGCTGCAGCAGCAAGGTAAGCGGGTCTGGCTTACCCATAGGTGAGCTAGCCAGTGCAGTGTTGGAGAGCTTGCTCTGGTGGTGTGGGCGCAGGAGAGGTGCCAGGCTGACCAGCTTAGATGCCACCCAGGCCCACATTCAGGACTTTTGAGTTGGCCCACCCCAGCGTCTACCCCGTCTGTGAACTGGTGGAGTAGGAGAAACAGCTGGTTCTGAAGATCCTAAGCTGTAGGATCTCCATGACAACGGGATAACAACGGGATACTGCAGAGGAGCCCCAGTGAGGGTCCAGGATAGAGTAGCAGAAGCCAGGGACCTTGAACCAGAGCAATGAGTTATTGCAATAAACATTTGCAAGGAAAGATGGTTGGTTTGGTTGGTTTGGGTTTTGTTGTTGTTTTGTTTTATCATTTCTTATCGGTTTTTTTCCTCTTATCTTTTGTTAAGGATGTTGTAAGGGCAGAGGGCCAATAGAGATGGGGAGATGAGTGGGATTAGGGTGCATGGTGTGAAATTCACCAAGAATCAATAAAAAATTATATATATACATATACACACACACACACACACACATCCAAAATAATTGTTTTTTTTTTTTTTGAGTGACTAATGCTTCTTTCTATAATCTTCTCATTATAACTGTGGTATTCCACAGGTTTGTAGCTAGGACTCTAACTCAAAGATACACGTAGCCAGGCTTGTGAACTCCCTCTGAACTAGGAAAGGTTTATCAAACAAGACCCCACTGATCCTTCCCTGGCTCCCTACAGGAAGTCGTGGCTCACTGGATTGCTAAAAGCCGCATAGCCATCGAGGAGATTCGCTTACTGACCTTGAAGGCGGCTCACAGCATAGATACTCTGGGCAGTGCCTCAGCCAGGAAGGAGGTGAGCTGCCCACCCTACTCCAACCCCTGCATCACCAGCCTCAGAGTCTTCTCCTCCATCTCCTACCCACTGGCTGTTTCAGGGTTCATGCCCCCCCCAGGATGGCACTCAGAATACAGGAAGTCTCCACATGGTTTTGGTTTAAAGACTGTGAATGTCTGTCCCACACTGGCTTTCCTCGCAGTGGCCTGCCTGAGGGGATGATTTTCAGGATGCAGAATGCCTTAATTGTTAGACAGAGACCACAGGGCTGGGGAAGTTCTCGGACGTCCCTGGAATGGACGGTGCCCACTGCATCATCCCTGCTAGCTTTGTGTCCAGCGTGTCTAGCATCTCTCTGCATTCGGCCTTGGGCTAGATAGGTGATGGGTACAGGTTATAGGAACGATTCTGCCACATTATAAATGTTCCATTAAAAACAACTAACTGCCCCCTGCCTTTCATGAATCTAGCTTATCTGGAATAAGGATGTACTCATTCTAAAAGCCCAGAACATTTCTAAGAAAAGAACTGATTAATGGAGCATAGACATTCCAAGTATGATTTACAAGCTGCCTGAAATCCTTTTGGAAACAAGGCTGCTTAGAAATAAATGTGATCTGGAAGTGAGAGTCCTTTCCAGAAGGTCTCTGCTGAGTGAAATACAGCCGTAACTGAAGCCTCTGCTGGCCTCCACCACAGACAGATCCTGTTTTTGACATGACTTGGGTGTGAGGACAGGTTTTTTTTGTTTGTTTTACTCCACAGAGAAATATCAATTCTATCAAATCCTGCCACGCTTTGCATGTTCCGAGAAAAGAACATTCTTTTCCTATCTTGCTTATGTAGATTGCCATGATCAAAGTGGCTGCCCCGAAAGCCGTCTGCAAAATAGCCGACTGGGCCATCCAGGTGCACGGAGGTGCCGGAGTTTCCCAGGATTACCCTCTGGCTAACATGTGAGTAGATGTTAGTTAGGAATGGCTGCATTGAGTGCCGGGGAGGTGAGTCGGGGTGAAGAGCTCCATGCAGATGTGGGGACTGGAGTCTGCATTTGAAGAACCATTGTGAAGGTGGGTACAGTAGCATCTGTCTGAAGTTCCAGTACCTCTCCTGCAAGCTGGGAGGCAGAGGCGGGGAATCCAGAGAAGACTACTAACTTCACACACAGCCTGGCTTACAAAATAAGCAACAGAGTGGAATGTGAGGATCAACCCCCAAGATTGTCCTCTGATCTACACACACACACACACACACACACACACACATACATACACACACACACACACGCATGCACACACACACGCACACACACACACACACACACATACATACACACACACACACATACACACACACACACACACACACGCACACACACACACACGCATGCACACACACACACACACACACACACACACCATAGAAAAAATTTTAAGAGATTATATTTAAAAGGATTGGCATTAAAAATGCAAAGATCTAAATAAGAGTCAGTCAGAAGATAAAAATTAGGTTTTTTAACCCACAGACACTGTACAGACAGTCATTGTTCAGGAAAACAGTAACGTTAGACACCACCTTTGTGTAATTATAGGTGGGGTCATGGGGGTTACCGTGGGACTCAAGCTTTAAGAAGCAGCTGCTCTCAGAGGACAGCCACCGTCTGACTCTACCCTGTTAGCCTTTGTCCTGAGCGGTGTACTGAGGGCTTCTGGGCTCCAACATGGAGTTCCACTCAGAACCAGGAAGGGGAGGAGAGCCCAGAGATGTGGAGGGAGCAGAGCTAGGCCACTGCATTCCCCCACAAGATGCAGCAGCTGAATTTGCAGCCTGACTCTGGCTACTGGGCCACGACAGTTCTGTTTCCCACATGCCCTTCTCCACACACAGGCACCACGCCGCATTCTGTGCCTCACTCATGGTACCATCTTCTATACACCCATCTTTAACCTTAAAGAGAGCTAAGCGTGTGCCTGCAAGCTGTTCCTGCCAGTGGCTTCTGAGCTCAGTCCCAGTTGGTGTAGAGAACACAGCGTACACTGAGCGAGGGAAGCCCACCTGCCCCACTTGGAGTTGTTCCTTTTGCCAGCACGGTGGTGCATGACTGAATTACTTACTGTACTTGGGGGTTGGGTGTCGGCAAGTGGACTGAGAGCAAGTTCCCCTGGCTATGGAACAAGTTAGAGTCCAGCCTTAGCCACATAGAGAGACCCTGCTTCAAAGTCAAACAAACAGAACATCCTGTTTTCCCCTGAGTTGGGGCTTTTATTTAGTAACATGTTATCTAGTCACACATATTAACTACATATACAGCAGATAAAGGAGTTCAATAGGACATTTCCATATATGTATGCTGCCTATAGGGATGGACTGGAGTTCTTTTTAAAATATTTATTTATGTAGCCCAGGCTAGCCTCAAACTCAACTTGCTGTATAGCAAAGGAAGACCTTGGACTTCTGATGTTCCTCTTGTCCCTAACTCCCAAATGCTGGGCTTAGGCATGTGACATCATGCCTGGCTTTTATATGCAGTGCTGGGTATCAAATTCAGGGCCCCTGTATCTAGATAGGCGCTGTGCTGGAAGAGCTCCCCTCAGCCAACAGAAGTGCTTTCTTTCGCTTCTGGATGAGAGACTTCCTGGCTTCGTTCCTTCGTAAGGCTGGCCTGATTGTTAGAGTCCCAGGCTCGTCTTGTCTCGGAAAACATTTCTCCTTCGTTTCTGAAGGCTGGCTTTGCTGGGCATGACCGTTTTGTTTTGCAGTTACCTCCTCTCAGGACTTGGGATGCATTCCTTCCTGGCCTGTGGGTTTTCTGCTGAGAGCTATGCTGTTAGTCTGAAAAGGTCACCCCTGCATGTGGCTGTCCTTTGCCTCTTGCCGACGCTGCAAATCTTGCTTTGCTTGTACCTTTCACAGTTTAACTAGATTATGCCATGGTGAAGATGTTTTCTCATCATGTCTATTTGAGGTCCTGTCTTTATTATTTCATTAAATGCGTTTTATATCCTCTGAACTTTTATCCTTGCCTCCAGGTATTCTAAAATGCATTCAGTGTCTCCAGGACCCCAAATATATTCTTCTTCCTTTGTGTGCCTGTCTGTTTCGGTGGAGTAATGCAAAAGAGAGTTGTGAGGACCTTTCTTTCCTTGGGTTCAGTTCCCTCCCAGGCATGCTAGAGCCACAGCTCTGAGATTGGTTTGCTCCCACCACACCTGTGTGGTTTCTGCCACCCCCATATCCCTGCACCCTATGTTCCTACACTATTGTCAGGACCAGATGTGTATGTAATACAGGGTTGTTCCTGCCTGCCCACATCAGCATCGGGCCAGAGACCACTGACTGGTCAGCATATGCCCATGCCAGCCCCTCGCCATTGCTGAGGCCAGGATCAGCACTCACAGCAGCCCTCCCTGAGGAAGTTCCTTCCACTCAGTAGGGATCACTCCTACTCTAAGGCCTGCTGCTCTCATTGTTGGGGTACCCACACAGAAAGAAGGCCACACCCACTTCTGGCTTTACCTCTGAACTGCCACAATGTCCCTACTCTTGCATGGTCCATAGAAGTAGTAGATCCATATGATTCTTGGTCATAGTAAAGAAGCTCCCCTCAGTAATGTTAGCTACCAACCTGACTTAGTCCAGAGTTATCTGTGCCTCTGGGTAGCCATCTTGAATCTTCCTGAGCTGAGAACTATAAAACACCAGCTTCAGAAGCCATTGGCTTTTTCTCTTCATATTCCTTTTCCTTGGTTTGGGCTGAACGTGACATGTAGTAGTGTGCTCTCTGATAACTCTGACCCCATTCTCTCAGGTACGCCGTCATACGCACCCTGCGCTTGGCAGATGGTCCTGACGAAGTCCATCTCTCAGCAATCGCCAAAATGGAGCTTCAGGACCAAGCCAGACAGTTGACAGCCAGGATGTGATGGGAGCAACCCTGGTGCACACTCTTGATCAGTTCCAAAACTTCCATCTCACAGTTCTGAGTAGTCTGAGCACAAGGCTAATTGATCACCTGTGGTAAAGATTTTAGCATCTGTTTTGATCACTGGGTTTTACAATGTTAAGGATCACACAGACATGAGGCAAATAGGAAACCCCATAACTGTCATTGAGTCTAGTGTCTAATGGGTTAGCATTTCCTTTATACACATGTGACCTGTGATGAGGTCACACCGAGAATAGTATAGCTATTTCTGGAGCGTCAGTATAAAAAGCTTGTTATTTTGTGTTTCAAGAGTTAAGCCATGTGAATAAACACCCCAGGTCTATTTAACTTTGTTCTGAAACACATGTAGCTGTACCCCTTTTAGCGGTGTTGGTGTTTCAGAGCTTAGTTTAGCATCTCAGAGAAAGTTTTAACTTGAAGATTTCAGAATTCCCGATAAACCTATTCCCAACCCAACAGGAAGAAATTCTGGCGAAATCTGAATGCAGGTGAAAGTTCACAAGGAAATGTAACACGTTAGAACAGACAATCAAGGCCACTTAAGTTACAGAGAAAAAGCTGAGGAGATCCATCAATAGTCAGTTTTACATCAAAGCTCTGCAACTCCCTGAGAGCTGGTCTGATCAGGTGAGACCATTTCTGTCAGAGCCGCCCCTGCAGTGCAGCTGTGGGCCGCCCCTGCAGTGCAGCTGTG
>JANHMN010000020.1:5765656-5784003 GCA_030674055.1 Rhabdomys pumilio | reverse complement strand
CCCAGTAAGTGTAAAATACATACTGGATTTTGAAAACTTAACTGAAAATAATTTAAAACATCTACTGGATAATACCTTTATATATTGATTCTTATATCGAATTATATTTTGGAAATATTGGATTGAATAAAATATACCCAAATCTTCTCTGTTTCTTATTGCCATTGTACGGTGTGAATACCATTGGAAAAATAACTAGGAATTTTTTTTTAATTTTCAAACCAAATTGTTTTCAGTTCTAAAACTCTTTAACTTTTCCATCAGAGAGCGTGTTTTTGGTGTGTGATGCTGGCCAGAGATCCTGTCTGCTGTGATTGACGTTTCTTCTTGGGGGACTGTGGAAGGAAAGCCAGGGTCTGCCACAGGCCTGGGCTCATGGCCTGTCATGTGGGCCTTTGCAGCTTGTGCCTCTGGGCCCTCAGCTCCCTGTGCCTCATTTCCTTTTGATACAGAGGGGCCCCCCTTTTTAGTCTTGGAAGACTTTCCTGATAGGAGCAACTTGGAAGCTGGGAAGCAGAGTAAACTGCTTTACACAGTCTCCTTGTTTGAGATACATCATATCTCAGAACCAAATATACCTCTTTAAAGTTTCGGTTTAGAAGCTGCCTGGGAGATTGTTTGGACACCTGACCTTGAACTCCTAATCCCCCTGCCTCTGCTGCCTAGGATTGTGAGCGTCCACCTCCATGTCTGACTCTGGGTTCTGCTGTTGCTTTTGTTTTATTTTCCAGCAATCTGAATTAAGGTTCAGGTATTTAAAATCCTGTATGTACTTTCTCTGTCGCCAAGGAAACCTGGCTGCCTTGGCTGCAATTCATTTCAGTTCACTGATTGTCTTCTTGTCCCTGTCCTTCAGGCAGGGCACTCCATGTGACCCACAACTCTTTCCTTACCTTTAATTTACTCAGACAAAAATCACATTAAAATGAACAAAGGAGCAAGGCAAGGAAGGTGGCTCAATGGTTAAAGGCACCTGCAGCCAAGCCTGGTGACCGCAATTCAGTACTGGGACCTACACGGTGGAAGGAAGGACTTCATAGAAAGCCACATAACAGGCAAACATGGGGAGGGGGGGAGAGGCAGAGGGACGGACAGACACAGAGATAGAATGAATTAGTGTAAAAAAATTTCAAGACCAAACATAAAAGAATTTTTTTTGAAAGTGAAAAAGTCCCAAATTATAAAATAAGTCCGCGGGGCCCATTCATGGTGGGTGAATGAAGTCATGATAAATTTGTGCACTTCAGGTCACTTGTAGGATACTGTGCCCCTCATCCCCACCCCCAAGACAGTCATCGTAAGTCATCACGATCCTCCAAGATCTTTCCATGTGGTTAACAGCAGCAGAGGAGCCTCCAGCCTGCAGGATGGGAAGACGTGAGCTCCATGCAGAAAGTGTGAGCTCCATGCAGAAAGTTGGTGCTCCATGCAGAAAGTGGGTGCTCCATGCAGAAAGCGGGTGCTCCAATAGGAGAACAGCGGTCCCCAATAGGACACTGAGGAATGCCTGGGTGCTCCCTGGGGAGTAGCCAATTAAGTTCCTCTGCCATGTCGGCAACATAGGACAGTTAGGGAGAAACTGATTTCCTTACCAACCTATGGCAGATTAAGAAGCCTTTCCCAGGGCGAGCACACACCAACCCCACTAGTCCCCTGTGGGCTGCACTGGCCATAGACATGCTTCTGTTTGGCTTGAGACCTACAGTGGCTGACAAGATGAGTGTATCCACCTGTGTCTTATCACACCCGTTCTCTACCTTATTTGAGACAGGGTCTCTCGCTGAACTTACTGACTGATCAGGAAGTTCCAGGAATCCCCCTCCTCCTGCCTGTCCCCACTAGCCAAGCTAAGGTTACAGTCATTCATACACCCCACCACTGGAGCTGGGGATCCAAACTCAGGTCCTTGTGTTCATACAGCAGACACTTTACTGACTGAGCCACCACCCCAGCCCCCAGATTTTGGTATTTCATTAAACATAGGGCTTGCTGGCAACTACTTTTGTTCATAAACACAACTATGGCAATCTCCAGAGGCATTCAAAAGACAGACATTACCCAGGCTTCATGAGGTATCTGAACTTGTGGCATCCTTAAATAAAGGATGTCATCAAATGAAAGGCATGAAAATGTCTGCTATGAAGGACACCATATTGCACCAGCCAGGTTGCCTTGCCTCATTTCTCCATTTTATAAGTGGAAAGGGACGGTCTTCTGTGAGGAATGGAGCTCAAGGAGATAGAGGTGGGTGAGGCTGGGGGTCTCTGGCTTGCTTGTCCCTGGCAGGCATTTTTCCCACCTTCTTTTGGCCTGGGTTTCTACAGCTGCCTCCCAGCTGGCAGTCACAGCCTAACAGCCGGCTGCAGTGCCTCTCGAGAATGTGTGGCTGGCTTCTCCCTGAATGAAAAGCCATCCAGAGTCTTCCCTTCAGCTTACTGTGTCCTGTCAGCCTGTCCAAGCCTGAGTTCTCTGATCTCCACTGCTTGGCCTGCTCCAGCATGGTCTCGTGGCCTCTGTTCCCAGCACACTTGCATACCCAGGCCTCTGAGCCTTGGCTCTTGATGCTTTCTGTGTCTGGAAAGATTTGCTGAGATTTTCCAGGGACCTGTTGAAAAGCCAAGTGTCTTCTCTTGGCCATTGTCCTAACAGTCCTTGACATTCCTCATTTGTTCTCTGTTCAAAGTGTTAGCTCATTGCTTTCATATTTATTTATAGTCTGTTTTCCCATAAGTATGTGGAGCCCCTGCCTTTCCCTCCAAATTCACATATTTTGTATGTGTATATGTGCCCTAGTGCGTGTGTGCATATGTGTGTGTGCATGCGTGTGTGTGTGTGCATGCGTGTGTGTGTGTGTGTGTGTGTGTGTGTGTGTGCCTCCGTGTGTGTGTGCCTCCGTGTGTGTGTGTGTGTGCCTGAGTGTGTGTGTATTCAGCAGGGGTTGGGTGTGGGTGTGTGCATTACTTATTTGTGCTCGGAGTTAGAGGTGGAGATAAAGCTGAGGCTCTCCCTGAAGAGAAGCTGCAGCCTGAACCTGAGGCCATGAGTGACCACAGGTTGGGCAGCCGACCCAAAAGGCTTGAATAGCTGAAGAAAAACTATCCCTAAGGACCTGTCCAGCATGAGGGATGGCCAGCAGTCTGGGCAAGTCAGTTGATAAAGCAGATGTTTACTAAGTATTAACATCCAAGGGGACACACGTTAGCTTTTCTCGTAACATCTAATTAATCAGCCAGAGGGCTGTGATCAGTTCTAGATACAGGGGCTAAGAGAAACAAAACCAGTTCTGGTGATAGTTAGAACTTTCAGTTTCCCAACTAAGCAGGGTTCTGGGGAGGGTTACCCTTAATTCATTGTCAGTTTATGATCCTACCATAATATTTTTCTTTCTGCTTTCCAACATGTCTGCCTCATGATGGCGTCTGCATGCTCCTTTAAGGTAAACCTCCTTAGATCTTCAGTATGGGTGGCTGTGAACAGGGTCCTTTTCTGTCTTCTCTTTACCTGAAGTATGGACAAGTTCTCCCTGAGGAAGCCTTACCCAGGGAAACAGCCTGAGTGAATGCTGGCCCACTGGAGAAGGGGTACTGGGAGGCCTCCTATGCTTGGGCTGATGGGCTGATGGTTCTTCCCTGTCACTCCTCCAGGCAGGGAGAAGTGGGGACTGCAGGCACTGTCCCCTGCCACCTTTCCTCTTTGATGTCAGTGTCCAGTGCTCTTTTTCCTTCCTCTGTTCCAGAGGTGTTAGCCAAGTACTCTAACCTGTAATTGTGACTTTCTAGTTATCCCTTCTATGGTCATTTCTCAAACTTCTAAACCCTCCTTACAGATGGACATGCCATTAGCCCTCCCCATCCTTTGCTGTGGGTTTCTTAGAATTTCTTTTCATCATGTGACTGCTGTATACTTTTTTTTGATTTATTATTCCCTCCTCTTTTACAACTAAAGAGTATATTCTTTTGTTTTTTTTCTATTTCTCTCCCTCTCTTCCTCTTCCTCCTCCTCTTTTCTTCTTCCTCCTCTTCTTCCTCTTCTTCCTCTACCACCACTTCCTCCTCCTCCTCCTTCTCCTCCTCTTCTTTCTTCTTCTTCTCCTCCTCTCCCTCTCTACCTCCCTTCCTCCCTCCTCTCAGGATCTTGTGATGCATCCCAGGCTAGCTTCAAATCCACAATCTTCCTGCCTCAGCCTCCCTAATAATAACTCCCAGAAAAGAAGGGGGAGCTAATGGTATGTGCATGTGTTAGGAGGGTTTAGAAGTCTGAGGAGTGACCATAGAAGGGATAACTAGAAAGTCACAGTTACAGGATAGGAATAATCCTTGGGGATATGGAATGGGGCGAGGGAAGGCTTCAAAATAAACAAATGGCTGTGCAAAGACCCCAGGGGGAGAAAGTCCTTCGACTCTTCCCCGAGATCTGGAAAAGTGCCTGGAACCCTTCATGGTAAGTCCTCAGTGAGATCTCAAGAGTACAGGAGCGCTCTACAGCTGCAGGAAGAAGGGATCATGTGACATATCTCTGCAGGAGAAGAGCAATACAACAGGTTTGTGTTTCTCACTGGCCATATGGTCACTTTCTTATGAGAGAGAGAGAGAGAGAGAGAGAGAGAGAGAGAGAGAGAGAGAGAGAGAAGAGTGAACTGCACACCATAGCATACATAGAGAAGTCAGAGGACCACTTAGCAGGGTTTGCTCTCTTCTGTTCCGTGTATGTCCCAGGGATCCAACTAAGTTGGCAGGAATTTCACCCTCTGTGCCTTCTTGCCAGCCCCCAGAGCTAAGCATCAGAGTTGCCTGAGGAGTTGACATATACAGAGCCCTTCCAGCCTTGATGACTGTGACTTTAGCAGTAACAAGATTCATCAGGAGTTTACCAAAGCCAGGGGGGAAGTAAAGATGTGAACCCCAAATCTCTGTCATATCTATGAGGGGAGGGGTTTGACTAGTCAGAGATAAAGGGAGCCATAGGAATGTGTGGGTGACTAGGGGACAGGAAGATGAGGGACAGATAGGAAGGAGGCAGGTGGGGCCAGAGCAGCCACAGTAGACCAGTGGAAGCCACCTGAGGTGGTGACCTTCATCTGTCCTCTCCACATGAACTGTCTGTCCTTGTATACCTTGCTAAGCTCTGAGCACAAGGCTTACTTGGGTGACAGTCCAGCTGCCAGGCTTTCTAAGCCAATAATTTGTTGGTACTGCAAAAGGAATATAAAGCAAACTGCACAGTAATCTAAAATTCTAGGTGACATGGTCCGGGCTTCGAAGGGGCACCTCGGAATTTTATCTTTCCTCTAAATTTTCATTCAGACATCAGAATTACATGAATTTTTTTCCATTTGTCTCAACTGTCCAACCTTGATACATTTTATTTTTCTCTGGTGTAGGAGAGGATCTTTCATATGGAATTTTTTATCTTCTTGTTTTAAAAACAAGAAGCCAAGGTCATCCTTAGTTTATTCTTTCATCTCCTTTATTTTTCCAGTGGCTTCAGTTCAAGGTAGTAAATCTGTCAATATAAGTGCTTTGAGGTTTTTCAATAACAAAGGTAGGTCTATTTAAACTTATGTCCAGTGATAGATGTTTGGTTATTTTATCTTGTTTGGGAATTATACAGCCAGTAATAAATTAATTTAACTTACTATAACTTTGAGAGTATAAAGTATCAAAGAGACTTAGGTTATTAGTTTTTTCTACTACAGATTGAACCCAGGGCCTGGGACATGTTAAGTCAAGCTATACTTCCTAGCTCTGAGAACTATTTTTAAGTACATAATTACAAGATACAGTTTTGAAACATTTATTTTAAAACCTGTTTAGAGCCAGGAGGTGGTGGCACACGCCTTTAATCCCAGCACTTGGGAGGCAGAGGCAGGCAGATTTCTGAGTTCGAGGCCAGCCTGGTCTACAGAGTGAGTTCCAGGATAGCCAGGACTACACAGAGAAACCCTGTCTTGGAAAAAAAAAAAACCTGTTTAGATTTTTTTCATTGTGTGTATAGTGTGTGATGGTGTGTGGGTGTGTGTACAAGAGTGTGGGTACCTTCAGAGGACAGTGGCATCAGATTTCCTGGAGCTGATGTTCCAGATGGTTGTGAGTCAATAGACAGAGATGCTCGGAATCAAACTCGGATCCTCTGCAATGGCACTAAGTGTTCTTAACTGATGAGCCATCTCCTCGGCTCCCTGTTTTGAAATATCCATCTGGCATCTATTTAGGTAGCTTTTAACCATTTATGCTTGGTGTACTCAGGAAAATCCCATGAGACATTGAACATATAGCCATTACTTGATTCTTCTTTATGGTGGATATTAAATAGGATAACAAAATTTTATCTCACTAATAAACCTAGATAGGAAAATATTGTCTGGGTTATATTTAATGCCAACAACAACTCTGAAGCTATATCATGTCTTGTGTTTATTTGGGGTTTAACACTGCATTTTGTTTTAACACTGAAGCCCACTCTTAAATGGTGGTGGTCCTTGACAACCAGGTGTGTCTACAGGGTCTGAATAAAACATGGGACCATAGAACACGGCACAGCAAGTTTAATCATGGCTCCATCTTCTGTTTGTCTCACAGAAAGGGAACAATTCTTTTTGCTCACATATGATCTGTTCTCAAGAATCTTCTGTATGTGTTTGTATGTTCCTTCATCATTCTTAAAATCTAACAGAAGAGACAAAGAGCATCGTGAATCTGAGAAAAAAAATCCAAGAGAAGATAAGATAGCTAACTTAGAACAGTAGAACCCAGGGCTGAACGGATCTCCCTGCACTCTCCCACTCCTCCACAAAGAACCGCAGAGCAGGCGTATAGGTGCATTTGAGTGTTCATGCCAGAGAACTGGAAATTGTTAACAAAGAGACTAGGACCCAAAAATAAAGAGACGACCCCAATAAATAAGTTTCAATGGGAAAAGTAGACTCCAGAACTCACCCCACAGAAATATAGAGGAGCATAGGAATTTTTAAGACACATTGTGCCCTTCCGCCACTCTCCCGGATCTGAGGCCTGAAGCAGACCCCCACCCGGTCTGCTTCTGGGGACACCGGATCCCTCCTGACCCACCCTAGAGGGTGCAAGGAACCCAGAGCAGTAGAGAATTGTATATTGCAGAATGCACAGCCTTGGTGTATCTACTCATCAAGCAAAACGAGCGGACCTATTCAAACCTCCGTTGTCTGGGAATTCCATCTGGATGCAGTGAGGACACAGCGTCGGAAGCCTATGAATTTGCTCTTCCCCCCACCCCTCTTCTGATGTCTCTACGCCCGTAACCAGCTTGAAGAAGTTAAAGAAGAGTCAGCGCCCCTGTTCCCTGGGCTTGGGGACTAAGGTGGTTAATATGGGGCTGTCTCTGGGGAACAGCAGTGATTTTGTTGGAACAGGGAGGATTAGCTAGGATTTATGGCATAGCCATAACCTACTGGTAGAAATCTGTATAATTTAGTATCAAGATGAAGTTATAATTTCTTAAATGGTACAAAATTCACTTGGATTTCAAATTTAAGGTTTTCAATGGTATAAGCTTCTTATTGATATGAAAGTGAAATGAATATTGATACTCTCCTAGGCATTGTGCCTGTATAACACATTTAGAAATATAAGGCTTAGACCCAGTCCTTCTTTAACTTTTTTAACTGACTTGGGATGATTAGCCTGTGAGTTAAGGGACTATAGCAAATTCACAACTTTGAGTTTATTGTTAGGGTGTTTTCTATATTTTATTTAGAAATAGCTGAGAGGAGATAACAGACAACAGTCCAGGTTACCTTACATGGATAGTTGGATTTCAAAACGCCAGAAATCCATACAATTGACGTCACAAATATTTCTATATTAATGTTCATTTTGATTAGAGACCTGTCTGTTCCTGACAGCTTCCTGTCTTGGATTCTAAGAAGAAATTGAGCATCATTGGAGTTACTCCAGTTGTGGTGAGACAGCCACCAGGCAAGAATTGCCTCTCTCCATCTACAGACAAATTACTGTCCAGAAAAGGACACACTTGCAGAATAGTTGACTGATTATATCTGCCTAGACAGAGTGACCAGCCCTTGATAATTCTGCAGCACTAAAGTCTGTCAGATGAGTTTGGGCCAGAAGGCTGAAGATTTGATGCTCCAACATTCGGTAGTATAGGGGTTGTCCAGGTGTTCAGCGGTCTCTATAAATTGGCTAAGTTTTAGAAGCTATGCTTTGTGCTTCCCATAAATTCAGTTAATTTAGTCATTCTGGATTTCTGACAGCATTGAAGACCTATAGATTCATAGCCAATCCAGGCTATTTACCTTGAGAGAAAAGATCTGAGTGGAGGGTTCTCAGCTGACATTCATGCTAAAGCCAAGAAAAAGCCAGGTTCAAAACTAAGTGTTCTAATCAAGAGAGACGGCAGAGGTTCTGGCTAGTCAACAAAAGGATGGACTGGGTATTAAGACTATCTTGTACCTCACTGGTACAAATAGGAATAAGTATGCTCTAATTGTATCCTGAGAGAAAAGCTTTATTTTAACAGGAAGGGTAATATGTAGGAGGAGCTAAGGGGAAAGGAGCACCGAGAGGAAAAGATGGAGTAAGGAGAGGAGAAGATGAAGTAGAGGAGAAGCTAGGTAATGAGAGAAAAAGAGAGAGAAAGAGAGAGGGGGCATGGAGGCAGAAGTTCACATGTCTCCACCAGTCAAAGATAGTTTACATAGCTAGGTTGGGTATTGGGTTACACTTCTGATTGAGCATTACCATACTTACAAAGCCCTTGATTAACATTTAAAAAAATTGTATAAAAGCCAAATGGAAAAGGGGGGGGACACGGGATAGGGGTTTTCTGGGGAGGGGAAATGGGGAAAGGGATTGGCATCTGAAATGTAAATAAAATATCCAATAAAAAAATATATATCTATATATCTATATCTATATATATATATAGACACATTGTTCGAAAACCTAAAAGAAACAAACAGAATTCTGTAGCTATAGGTCCCACAAACTGAGCCATGAAGATGTAAGATTGCTGGATGATTCTAAAACAAATAAAGAGACAGAATCAGAAGTAAAAGTTATCCAACAAAGGAACACCCAGGCTTCCCGATGAATTTTGCTAAACATCTGAAGAAAAGGTAATACTAATTATTCCCGAACTATTCTAAAGAATCAAAAGGAAACCCTTCCAAACTCATTCTATGGAGTCAGAAAAGCAAACAGCAAAGCCAAACAAGGATATAGCAAGAATAGAAAACTAGAGATTAACATCCCTAGTAAAAAGATCCATGCAAAAAATTTTAACAAAATACTAGCAAATCAAATTCAACAGGATCCCCCCCCCCCAAAATCACTTAGCATGATGAAGTTGTTTTCATTCCAGTGTGCAAGGGTGGTTTAACACGTGCAGCTAACAGACCTACCACGTCAACTGAAGGATAAAACTCCTGCACCATCTCAATAAAAGTAGTTGGCAAAATCCAGTACCCTTGGGCTGAGGCTATAGCTCAGTTGGTAGAAAACTTGCTTAACACAAAACCCAAGGTTCAGTCCCCAGTACCACATGATCCAGATGTGACGGCGAGTGACAATGAGCCTAGTGCTCGGGAGATAAAGGAAGGAAAGCCAGAAGTTCAAGATCGTCCTTGACTATTAGTGAGATTGAGGCCAACTTGGGCTATATGAGACACTGTCTCAAAAAATAAATTCAATACACATTTTTTTCTTAATGGCCTGCGGAAATTACGTATAAGAGGCTCATACCCCTATACAAATGCTTTACAAACTTGCACCCAAAATTATATTGATCAGGGAAAGATACAGAATTTTTTAAAAGATAAACAAGGAAAAGTATTTCTTTTTCTTGTATATAGTATAATATTGTAAGTTTTATCCAAAGCAATTCATCAAAAGAAATAAAAGACATACAAGTAAGAAGGGAAAAATATCTGTGTTTGTACATGCTGTATTCTGATATGTAGAAAAACCTAAAGTTTTTACTTGAAGACTTTTAAAAATCTGTATAAAAAATACAAGTTCTTTTCTATACATAATAAATGTGGTGAGAAGGCTGGACTTGATGGAGCATGCTTTTAATTCCAGCACTTGGAAGGCAGAGGCAGATGGGTCTCCATGACTCTGAGCCCAGTCTCATTTGCATAGCAAGTTCCAGGCCAGTCATGGCTACATTCTGAGACCCTGTCTCACAAACAAACAAACAAACAAACAAACAGTAATTTGCTGAGAAAGAAACTATAATCTCATTTACAATTGTTATAAAAATATGGAGAAAGAAAGAAAGCGAAATGTTTCTATGATGAAAATTACAAACAGGGATAAGAGATATTGAAGAAAACAAAGATTGAAAGACTGTGTTTATGGATTAAAAGAATCAATATTGTCAGAATTATCATACTCTTCAAGCAACCTACGGATGTGATGAAATTCCCATTGGAATACCAAATACATTCTTCACAGAAGTTGTGAAATATAACTCTAAAATTCATCTGGAAGCACAAGACACACTGATAGTTAAAGCAGTGAGTGAACAGAGCGAAGCTGTGGGGGAGGGGTCACAGTACTAATCTCAAGGCTATAGAACAACAGACAGAACAAAAGACCAGGTGAGGACCAGCTGACTCAGCCCACACATCTACAGCTGGCAAAGGTGCATGTGCACACACACACACACACACACACACACACACACATACATACACATACACACATACACACATACACACATACACACGTACATGGACACATAGAATCTGAAGGAAGATATCCATATGCAAAAGACTGATACTTTATTCTTATTCTTATTTATTCTTATTGTAAAACCTTAGTTCAAAATGGATCAGGTACCCAAATGAAAGACCCAAAACTGTGGCAGGTAAAAAACAAAACAAAACAAAACAAAACAAATAAAACCCACAGGGAAAACAGGGTTTCTGGATAGAACCATGAGCCCAAGAAGCAAGACCCACAACTGCCTGATGGAATGACAAACTAAAAACTGTACAACTAGGAAAAGTCAGTGGAGTGAAGACGCAGCCTGCAAAGTGGAGGGACGATCTGCAGTACTCATCAGCAGAGGATTCATGCTCGGTGGTTAAGGAGTTGAAACAATTAACAAAAAAAGACATCTCAAATGGACAAATGGCTAGTCAAAAAAAAGAAATACAGATAGCCCCAAATATGTAACACACACACACACACCACCACCACCACCACCAACAACAATAACAACAAAACAAGCTCAACATTATTGTCAGGAAATACAAATCAAAATTACACATAGAGGCTGGAGAGTCAGCTCAGGAAAGAACATGTTCTGCTCTGGTAGATTCTCAAGGTCAGTTCCCAACACTCACACAGAGTAGCTTACAGCAGCCTGTGACGCCAGATCTGGGGATGCAACACCCTTTTCTGGACTCTGTAGACACCTGTACTCGTGTGCCCATATGCACATGCATGCACACACATATACCCATACTTACACATAATAAACAAATTTGGATTACAATGAGATCGTCATCTCACTCTCATGAGACAGAAAGACAGTATCATGTGTCTGCTCTCATACGTGAAAGCCAGAAGCGTATTTTAATATTCAGCAGTGGTTAATAAGGTATGGGAAGACTGTAGGCTTCATGGGTAGGTTGTGATTTGATCAGTGAACACCATAGGCCTCAATGAAAATATTATATTAACATGTGCAGATTATAAATTAACACTCGACACTACACTTGAAATCATCTAGTGCTGTATTCAAATGTCAAAATTCAATTTATGTAACCCAATATGTCCACATATTATTTCAATGTACAATTAACATGAGACTATGTAAATAGTTCCCATTTTTCTTCAGATTCAGTATACATTTATATTCCATCTCATCTAAATTAACTATTCACTGAAAATACTTGTTTTATAAAAACGTTTACTGCACACAGATCTCATAAGGTGTATTAAAATAATTGATTCACACATTCAACACAAGTTGTTCTCGATATTCCTAAAGTCTCTTAAAATGAAGCTGCCAGTTTAAAAAAAAATTATACCCATTAATTAAATTAGAGATTTATTTCCTCAGGTATGGTCGGTCAAATGTGTCTGAGTCACATGTGGTCAGCCATGTGCAAAAGTCTTTGCCTTTGATTTGCACAGCCTGAGAGGTCATAGCGATGTCCAGCTCTTCCTGTAACCACTCGGTCCCTGTAAAAGACTGGTAGCATCGTTAGCACAGGGAATTGTGCAGCCCAAAGCAATAGTCTGTGATAGTCGTTAAGGGTGGCAAGCATTTGCATCCCTGACTCCTTTGTTAGGAGAAGGAAATATTCTAACTGGAGTCTTTATTCTTGCATCCAAGAAAGCAAAAATTTAGCTCGACAGGAAGCTGCTAAGTAGCTCTAGTTTATCAAAGACCCATCCGTTGGCCGTAATCATCCTCAGATCATCTAAGGGCACAGTACAATTTGTTCAGGGTGATAAGAAGCTCCGGCTTCTTCTTATTTCTTCGAAATAGCATCCTTGGCTCTGATGTCTAGAGTGAAAACCTGTGAAGTCAGTGTTTATGACTTCATGGTTGACTTAGGAGCCAGGGTCCTCCCAGCTCCAGGGGAGTGAGTGATGATCTTGCCATGAGAATAGAGAAAACATTTTTTTTTTAATAAGAGTCAAAACTGTAATCATGATTCTTTCTGAGTCCACCCTGTGGAAAATGGCTTCAAAGGACATTTTTGGCTTGTGGGAACTGGCCTCCAGAGGGCTGACTTGCTGTACGTCGTTCCATATATGTAGACCACACAACTACTACTCATCTCTTCTTCCAAGACATCAAGTAAACTTTCTGGTATGACTAAGCTGTGTCCCAAGGCACATGTGAGGCCTCCACAAAAGAGCAAAGCATGTCTCGGGAGTGAGAACCAAATATGCCTTCTCCACAGTCTGCCCTCATTGTGCCCTGGACTCTGAGTCTCGGGCTGGGTCAAGAGAGACAGGTTGATCTTAGCCTGAAAATTCTGGTAGGATACAGGATGGTGAAGGGGCTATCCTCTGGCTTATGAGGCATGCAGCCCCAAGCCTTCTTGCAGAGTCAGTGGGATAGCCGATAGCCTCTAGGACAAGATGGCATATTACGTTGGCTGTTGAGGAAATATGTGTCCTGGGGACTTGGGAGGACCCAGTGTGAGTTCAGTCTTTGGAACAAGGCCGTCACTGAGATAAGCCAGCTGCCCAAATCGGATACAAACCCTGTGAGCACTGTGGAATGCTGTAGTCAGAACTTGGGGTGTCTGGGCTTAGTGGCCGTTTCTCTCATCATTATTGGTATGCAGTACATTCTGGCTCACCACCTCCAGTCAGAGTTGGAGGTACAGTCTTCTTGCTTCCCCTTCGTGACAAGGGAAGACAGTTGAGCAGTTCCTCCACCTTGTATTCTTTCTGATGCCATTTGGGGTTTAATGAATTTAATCTTCTTGATGGAGAATCCCATGGGAGATTACCCACACCTATTCAGAAACCCTAGGTCAAGACATCCCTGGCTTATTTAATATAGCATCTATTAAATGGCCTGATTGTGCATCTCCTCATTCCAGCTAACAGCCTATCTTACCTTTTATTAAATTGCTTGTTTGTGAAAACCTCCCCCTTGCTGAACAAGATGTGGGTTTTGCCTTTGTTTGTTTGTTTTGAGACAAGGTTTGTGTCGCCCTGGCTGTCCTGGAACTCACTCTGTAGACCAGGCAGGCCTCGAACTCAGAAATCCGCCTGCCTCTGCCTCCCAAGTGCTGGGATTAAAGGCGTGCGCCACCACCACCCGGCGGTTTTTACTTTTAAAATCCCCTTGCTCTAAATGCTCAGGGCTACACTTGGACCCCAGATACCTGAGTGTAGTCCCAAGTGGCTGGAATAAAGACTTTCATTTGGCAATAAGCCGTGCCTGAGTAGTCACCTCTGGTGTGCTCCTCATAACATTTTAGAGGTCCCAGCAAGATCCCCAGAGACTGGATCCCAATACACAGGAGCCTTGGGATCCCCAGAAGAAGGGAAGAATGTACCAGCTGGAGAAGACTATTGAGGGTATGCACCCTGAGAGTTCAAGGGCCCCAAGAAAATCCTCTCTGGCCAATTACTGCCAAACATTTTAGAGGCATCCCCAACGCTACCACCCAAAAGAAAAGAAAAAAGGTAAATCTAAAGTCATCTAGTCTGAACACTCCTGGAGGCAAGTTTTGTCTTACGAGGCACTATTTGGATAAGACACAAGAGGGGAGGTTGGACACAACTGTAGATCCTATGTCTGGGATCCAGGTGAGACATCACCAGACATCCCTGGTCTGTTAGGGTATATGAATGTGTGGTGCCACCCCTGGTTGTTTTTAACTACATGTCTCTCTGTATGACTTTGCCTCTCGTATGTTTCTATCAGTTCTGTTAGTTGGAGAAACAGCTCTAAAATGGAAGCGGGAGTGAGCTGTCCTGGAGAATTCATTCATTAATAGTCCCACTCCCAAGGCAGTGCATGGTTTCCTTCAAGTTCATGGGTCATTCCTGGCTGTGGGTTTCCCATAACACCTTCTCCAGTTCTTTTCTGCTCTGACATGTGTCTGTGCTGTCTAACATTCCCACAACTACTCAGTCAGTTCCAGGGATCAAACTCAAGGGCTCAGAGTTGGTGGGCAAACACCTTCATCCATTGAGCCACCTCATCAGCCCAAGACTTGTTTGTATCCTGGAGCTCTGCCTTCTAACATTTTTAACCTCAATATCTGTTTTCACCATCTTCAGCTAAGGCTACATCTGTGTTTCCTAACTTCTACCGCAGACATGGGATCTTAGAAGATTAATTTTGAACTCATCTCCCTTTCATTTTCTAGGTAGAGTCTATTTATTTCTCAAGGCTGAGGAAAACCAGCTCTATCTGGAAGGGTGTGGTTGGATACACTGCCTCCCAAGGACAACAACAGAGCCACTGCCGCCCTGTCACAGGTTCTGACTCCATAGCCATCGGCTATCGAGCAGTTAGCAAAGCAAAGCTGGCTGGTTCCTAGCTACGTTCATCGCCTGTTCTTTCTGCTCCAGTCTGCCTGTATTTCATTACTTCAGTTAGAATCAGAAATGTATTCATTACACGTCTTTAAATAAAGATTCACGAGTCAGCAGAGATAACGCAGAATGGAAAGGAAGCAGCTAGAGCGCCACCCATGTTTGACCCTTCAGGAACTA
Organism: Rhabdomys pumilio; assembly: GCA_030674055.1. Lineage (NCBI taxonomy): Eukaryota > Metazoa > Chordata > Mammalia > Rodentia > Muridae > Rhabdomys > Rhabdomys pumilio. Next base: position 5,768,800 of record JANHMN010000020.1, on the reverse strand, counting down.
GGGAGGTCTCTTTCCTAGTCAGTGGCCTTGAGGCTATGGTGGCTGGTGCAGAGTCCTGGCTTCACTAACACTTATTAGTTGAGAGCCGAGAAAGGTCCCAACCATGTTCACCTCTGCAGACATGGCTACCAGTCCCCAGCACCACTACAACTCATCCCACAGTGTGGCACAATAATGCCAGCACAATAACTCACTCAGTAGGTAAAGACATTTGCCACCAAGCTTGGTGGCCCGAGTTCAATTCCCAGGATCCACTGGTTGGAAGAAGAGAAGTGACTTCTGTTGAAGTTCGGTCTTTTGCTATGAGGTGTGATGTTAAACACTGGCCCTCAAGGCTTGGCTGCCCACAGGAACGAGAGAATCTGTACGCACAAAGTGATGCTATGAAACCTTGCCACCCAAGTTATCTCTGGTGAATAAAGATGCCTGCAGCCTATAGATGGGCAGGAGAGAGATAAGCAGGGTTTGGGCTCCTAGGCTTGGGGTCTGGAGAGAAACCATAAGGAGGAGAAGGAAGAAGGTGAAGAGAGGAGAGATGACACGGGGTAGGTGAGTCATGAAAACATGGCCATGAGGGCTGGCCAATTGGAGTTAAGAGCAGCTCAGATGGAACATGGTAAGTCATAACTTATTGATAGGGTTATTGATAGGGAAATAAAATAATAGCATGGTGGGTAGATATCTGCCCAGTTCTAGTGATGCTTAAGGCTTACTATAATATGAAAGTTGTGTGTCTTTTATCTGGGAACTGAATGATTTAAGGTAGGGTGGAAACCCCGATCTGAGATTAAATAATTACAACAACAGGCTCCCATTAATTGTCTTTTAACACACACACACACACACACACACACACACACACACACACACACAGTGTGGCACAGGAGCACACATGCATACAAATAAAATGCAATAAAAGATTAACATATAAAATAAGCCAGTTGACAGCGAGACTGACAATTCTTCCCCACCAGAGCTATAAACACGGCTCAGAGTGTTCAATGCTTTGGGGCTTTTCCTAGAGCTCACAATTAGAGCTCACAGCCGCCCCCATTAGCTGGAATGCTTTCCTTTTCATCATAAGCTGTCTTCATTTCTATTTTTAACCAAGTGTCTCTGATCCAGTTCTTTGCTGTGGGCTAGAAGAACCTGCAAAGCCCATCGGGTAATACCCAGACTACGACCTGTGCCTATAGCAGCCCATAGGAAAAGTCTCCCATTGGACACGTGTCCTCGGAATTGCACTTGCTGATGACCAAAGCACTCGTCCCACAAATAACTCCAGGCCAGCGGCTTCTGTTAGTCCTTAGTTTCACCAGAGGGGGTGGGATGGGGGAAACAATTCCAATATCTTAGGCCAAACTTAAAGCAAGATTTATTAAATATTAAATACTGACCAAGAGATGGACTTTAGTTAGGACTATTTCCTGGAGTTTTCTAGCTGGAATGGCCCCAAACCATGCATTGAAGGAATTTATAAGGACAAACTTATAGGCCACCATTCTTCCCCACGATGCTTCGTTATTTTTCCAAGAACTATAATTCCCAGCATTCCAGGATGGCCCTTGGTGAGGTGGGGCTTACAGGTTAATTTGGGGTAAACTTGGAGCAAACTATCTGTCCTCATCATGGGAAACTAGGGTAAGGTCTCTACAGCCCATAGCCTTAAATCTACAACTACACGTGCAAAAGTCCCAGAACTCTCCAGGTAAGAGTCCCATCCATGCTCCGAAGTTCTACTATCATGGATGACAACACTACAAGTCAATGGTTGCCCCTCCTATTGAAGGGATATTTCTATTCATGACCTGTTACTGGGGGACTTCAGATAACAAAGGTGAAAGCTTCAAGGCAAGCTGGGACCTGTGCCACTAGGGGGCCTGGAGCTCCTACTGTCTGCCCTTCAACTGGAACAAACGGAGACAGAGACTGGCTGAGGGTGTAGGGTTGGGAAAGTCGGGTACAAATAACACACCTCACAGAAAAGCATTCCCCATTTCAAAGTTGGAAATAGTCTCTGGGGCTTCTGTGGGGTGATGGGTGGAAGATTCTCACACTTGGAAACTTGGTCCCCGGGCTTGGAAAAGGGCTGGCAGAGCTGAGTTTCTCTACCGTCTGGCTCGAGGTCTTCCTCTGGTCTGACCTCCTGCATCCCTGTTATCGAAACAATTTGGCAAGTGGAAATGGTGACAGGTAAAAGGGAGGAGGGTGTGTCTGACTGCCTCGCCCTGGGACAGAAGATGAGGCAAAGGGCAGGAAGGCCGGTCAGCCAGGGCTTTGTCTACACTGCGTATCAAAGCCCAGCGGAAGGAGGGAAGTGTCCTTCCTGTAAGGCTTAGCTCCTTCCTTACAGATTCGTTTTTATTCTCTGTAATTAAAACAGTGTGTGTGTGTGTGTGTGTGTGTGTGCGTGCCATGTACACTGAATGTTGACTGTGTGGGTGTAAGCCACACGCAGAGGCCAAAGCTGCTGGTTTCTCTCGTCTTGGCCTTGTTGCCTTGAGACATAGCTTCTCACGGGATGCTAAGCCAGACATTTCGACGGGCTGTCAGGCCATGGAGCTCTTGGGATCCACCTGACTCTGCTCCTTATTGTTGGCCTCCCATGTGAGGGGTTACACAAGTACAGTAATGTCTGGGCTTCTGGAGATGTAGGGTGTGGTAGAGCCCTCCCTGAGGTGTAACAGAACACACAAAGGATACACAGAGAGCTGGGGAGACAGTGCAGTGGGTAAGAGCCCTTGCCCTGCAAGCAGAGGACTTGAGCTCCAATCCCCAGTACTGAGTAAAACACACACATACACACATGCACACATACACACATGCATATACACACACATACACAGAGGCATGCACACACATACACAGAGGCATATACACACAACGCACACACCTATACACAACACAGATGTATACACAACACACACATACACTCATACATACATACACACATCCACACATACCCACACATCCACATAACCACACGTCCACGTGATACAAACACATACACAAACATATAGATAACACACACATACACACAATATGCACATACAAACATACATACAATACAAATACAAACACACATACATACATACACACAACATACAACACACATACACACAACATACAACACACACACACACA
>JANHMN010000020.1:5748949-5764094 GCA_030674055.1 Rhabdomys pumilio | reverse complement strand
CCCCCTCACCTCCTATGACCCCTCACCTCCTATAACCCCCTCACTCTTATGACCCCCTGACCTCCTTGACCCCTGACCTCCTATGACCCCCTCACCTCCTATGACCCCCTCATTTCTGACAACCCCCCCTTGTCTCCTAGCTTGTACTATTATTGAGCACACAGTGCTCACCCAATGCTCTCTCGTTTTTTTTAAAAAATGTTCTCCCGTGTGCCTGGGAATCTCTAAACGCTTCTAGGACCTTCTTGTTTGCACACTAACTGATGTGCATTTCTGAAGATTCGTCATCCTCCACTAGGTACTTCCTTCTGGGAAAGTGTTCGCTGGTTTTGCCGTTTACCCTTCTTTTGAAACTAGGCTGTTTTCCCAATGGAATTTGTTTGTTTGTTTTGGCTTGAGGCATCCTGAGCTGAGCTTCTGTTTGACCTATTTGGTATCTCTGTCTCTTTTTGGTTTTGCTCCTTAACCATCATGTGTGCACACGTGTGTATTGTTGTGTATATATGTGGTCTTGTGTGTGCAGATGTGTCTGCAGGTGCACATGCATGTGGGTGCTATCTTTTAATTGCTGTTTACTTTTTGAGACCACAGTATCTTACTAACCCGGAAGCTCATTAGTTTGATGGCACCACCTGGCCAGTGAGCTTCAGGGATCTGTTCGTCTCTCCATGCTAAGGCTCCAGGAGCCATTCTTGTGCTTGTGTTTTAGATATAGAATTTTTACTTATCCTTTGAGAGTATTATGCACAAATATATTTAACCATATTCACCCCCTCACCTCCTTCTGGACCTCGAATATCCTCTCCCAAATCAAAAACAATAACCTGAGCCTAATCTGTATACTCATGGGTGTGGGCCCATGGCTTTTTCTGTGGGTTGTAGAGCCCTGAACTTATATCTTTGTGTTTGAGCAGTGGACACATTACCTACGGAGCCATCTTCCCAGCCCTGGTTTGTTTTCAGACCGCTACTCACTAGGGCCCAAGCTAGCCTGGAACTCAGAAGCCTGCTACTCCTGGTCCAGCCTCCCAAGCTCTGGATTACAGGGCATGCTATCATGCCTGGCTCCTGTGAGGTCTTTTCACTCTGCTTCTTAGCTTACTCAGTCAATCTCTCAATATTGGCTATTTACACTTTTGCTCTGTTTCTTGCTCTTTAAAATTTATATGCTCAGGCCAGTGAGATGGCTCAGCAGGTGAAGGTGACTGTCACCAGGCTTGATTGTCTGAGTTCAATCCCTGGGACCCACATGGCAGAAGAAGAAAATCAAGTGAAAATACCCTAGGATCTCTACTTGAGTGTCATGACAACACACACACACACACACACACACACACACACACACACACATTCACATAAATAAAAATAATTTTAAATATTATAAAGTCCGATTTTAACTCTCAGAACAAAATAATTCTGCTTCACAAAAGTGGCATCCTATTGTAGAGAAGATACAAATGCTTTTCTCTGGATGACAGATTTGTTCTTCTTCCTTCACTCCCCCTCCCCACCGCGCCCCCCCCCCCCCCCCCCGCAGGTCCTTTCCTGTTGGGCCCCTGGTCACATTCCTGCTCTCAGGCTGGAATAACACACCTATCAGCACTCACACCAGGGTCTTAGTGCAAAGATGTTCCATCCCGCCCTTAGGAAAGTCCCTGCTGCAGGAAGGGTGTGGCTATCCGTCACTCCTCTATCTACTGATAATGGCTTCTGCTTCCAGTTCCATTACTCAGAACTCTGATCTCACCCCATCCTCCCAAGGACTCACAAGACAGGTTCAAGCTAGGTCTTAAATTTGACACTGCTAGGAACTCATTCCACTTCTTGCCTTGGGATGCTGATAAACCTGAGAGATGCTTGTAAATCACATAAAATAACGTATGACTGGCGTCTGAGCAAAAACTCTAATGGAAGTGACTTTTCTGAATTTAGGCAAAACTAAATATTTGTAGAATTACTTCCATTTGACCTTTCCCTTAGGAGGCAAACGACTCATTCCTCCACTGACTCAAACATCTTCATAAACCATTCTCTGAAACAAACAAACAAAAAACAAACAATCCCAAGGGCACAAGGCTTTGTTCAGCAGCCATGGAGTGAGGCAATGTTCTTTGCTGGAACTACACTTTATGTATGCTACCCTAAATTACTGAAAACTCATGCAAGGAATCACCACATAACTGGGATAAACACCCAGGGCCTTAGCAATGTTAAAAATGTATCAACATTTTTGTGTATGTAACCAGACTTTTCCATGAACAGTTCTGGAACCTTCCTTTTTCAATTACAAACAATGGCAATGTATCTTCCTTATAATTACAAACAATAACAATGTATCTTCTTCCATAAATTTGATACTAAAAATGTTTTGAACTCCCCTCCCCCTTCATAGCCTCCAAATTCCACAGTGCTGTGACCTCTCTATCTCTAAATTAAGTTAGTGAGCACCCATTAATCCATTAATTCTTTGTTTTCTATGTTGAATAATTATTAACAAAGACACTTAGTAATTATTAACAAACACACCTAATAAGCACAGGGGGAATGCAAAAGCCCTGGAGAAGTGTCAGGTGTTTCTGTGAGTGAGGGAGAGACTGTGTTTCCTGGTGTAATGGTTTTAATTGTTAACACACTCTAGAATCACCTTGGGATGGAGTTTCAATGAGGGATTGCCTTACATCAGGTTGATCTGTGGATCTGTCTGGGCATTGTCTTAATTAAGTTAATTGATGCGGGAAGTTCCAGCCCACTGTGGGCAGCACCATTCCCTATGGGAGGGTGATGGTGTCCTAAATTGTATAAACACATCTTTAGAAGTTTAATTTATGAATTAGGCAAGTACAATGAATAGAATTATAATATGCTGAGATACAGTTTATGTGAACATGGTCTCTCACAAAATACTGTTTTATTTTTTTTTCAGTTAGAGGTAGTTCTTAACTTGTGGTTCAAGAGCCCCATTGGGAGGTCCTCTCACAGGGGCTTGCATACCAGATATCCTGCATATCAGATATTTACAATATGACTCAAAACTGTAGCAAGACTACTGTTAGGGAGTAGCAACAAAATATTTTATGGTTGGGGTCATTACAACAGGAGAAACTGTATTAAAGGGTCACAGCATGAGGAAGGTTGAGAACCGCTGACTTAGAGGAAGTGCTTTTTAGCTTCTATGGCATATACTAATTGTCTGCACCACTGCTAATGTGACTTTGGGTGGGTAGGCTCTGTAATACTTCAATAGTCATGTGATTGAGACAGGTACGGTATAGTTACTGGGTGGGTACTGTAGCTGAGCTATGAATCCTATTCAAGTGCAGGACAGAGTAGGTGGTTGTGAGACTTCACTGTGTATGAGGCTTCGTTTTTATTGTTAACTTGACAGGATCTAGAGTCACCAAAGAAGAGAGCCCTGTGTGGGATTTTTCTAGATTAGGCTAATTAAAATGGGGAAGCCTAAAGGGCCCCTGGGAGGTATCATTCCACAGACCGGGATTCTAGACCATGTCAAAGAGATTAACATGAGCACCTGCAATTGCTGCTCTCTGTCCCCTGGTTTTGGACACAATGCGACTTGTGCCCTCAAATGCTTTGCCAAGACAAACCCTTCTGCAAATGCTTTGGTGAGGTATTTTGCCAGAGAGACAAGAAAAGCAACTAATACAGTCGAACATCACGTAGCTCAGAAAGGCATGCAATTCAAAACTGACGTGCTCATTTCTGCCATTTTCCACTTAGTATTTCAGGGTCACGGCTGATGCTAAGTGATCGAAACCATAGATAAGGTGGGTCTTCTTTCTAAGAGGCCATGCACTTCCTCCAAAAAAACTCTAAAGAACTCTTTGAGTTCCAAGTGAGCTTTCTTTTTTTAATCTAATGCTAGTCCCCAAGTGCTAACCATGCAGTTTCCTGTTTTACACATACGGTTGGCTCCAGTGTGAATCCTCGTGTTCAGAGCCATGTCTGAGCAATCTTGGCGCTCTTGCTCTGCTGCCCTGGTCTGTGCACCCCCGGTGTCTTAGTCAGGGTTTCTATTCCTGCACAAAACATCATGACCAAGAAGCAAGTTGGGGAGGAAAGGATTTATTCAGCTTACACTTCCATACTGCTGTTTATCACCAAAGTAAGTCAGAACAGAAACTCAAGCAGGTCAGGAATCAGGAGCTGATGCAGAGGCCATGGAGGGATGTTACTTACTAGCTTGCTTCCCCTGGTTTGCTCAGCTTGCTTTCTTATAGAACCCAGGACTACCAGCCCAGGGATGGCACCACCCACAATGGGCCTTCCCCCCTTTATCAATAATTGAGAAAATGCCTTAGAGCTGGATCTCATGGAGGCATTTCCTCAACTGAAGCTCCTTTCTCTGATAATTCCAGCTTGTGTCAAGTTGACACACAAAACCAGCCAGTTCACCCAATGTGTCCTGTGAGTGTTGTCATCTGCTCTGCAAAAATACACCAAGTTGATTGTACCCACTGCTGATCTTTTTTTTTCCTAATTTTTTCAACAGTATATTTTGCTTTCATGTGTCCCTCAACACCTGTCAGATCCATCTCATCTCCTTATCCACCCAGCTTTCTCTCTTTATTGAAAAACGAAATCAGAAAAACTGGGAAAAAAAAAAAACCCAAACCCACAAAAAAAACAAAAGAAACAAACAAACAGAAAAACCAAGAAAAATATGAATTAGAACAAAATGTGCTCCAACCAACCCAACCAGCCCAATAAAATGAAACAAAATGTCCACAAAAATACACTGAGTTTGTTTTGTGTTGGGCAACTACTCCTGCACATGGGGCCTGCCCTAGAGTGTGCTCCACTGGAGAAAACTGACCTTATGTTTATCAGCTGCAGGAAACTTCTTGGTTAGGGGTGTGCTGTGTGCTGGGGAGCCTGTCTGACTCGAACCTGTACAGGTCTTGTGTGTGCTGCTACAGTCTCTGTGAATTCGTATGAGCATCAGTCCTGTTATGTCTACAAGATACCATTTCCTTGCCAGGCAGTGGTGGAGCACGCATTTGATCCCAGCACTTGGAAGGCAGAGGCAGGCGGATTTCTGAGTTCGAGGCCAGCCTGGTCTACAGAGTGAGCTCCAGGACAGCCAGGGCTACACAGAGAAACCCTGTCTCAAAAAAAAAAAAAAAAAAAAGAAGATACCATTTCCTTGGAGTCATCCATCCCCTCTGGCTTTTACAATCTTCTGCCTCCTCTTCCACACAGATCCCTGAGCTTTGATAGGAAGGGTCTGGTAAAGATATCCATCTAGGATTGAATTCTCCCAAGTCTCTCCCTCTGCTTACTGGCGAGTTGTGGGTCTCTGTGTTAATTCCTGTCTATTACAAGGAGCTTTTCTGAGGAGGACCGAGCGAGGCACTGACCTATGGGGATTGTGGTATGACATTCAGAGCCATTTCATTGCTATGATTCTTTAGCAGAGTATTAGGGTCCCCCCCCCCCAGAGTCCATGACCTCCCTAGTGTCAGGTTCTTGATCACATTAGGAGTGTCAGGCATGTAGGTTCCATCTTATGGACCGGGTTCTGAACACAATCAAAATTGGTTGATTACTTCCGTAACATTTGTTCCACAACACCAGTGCCCAGTGGATCTCAGAGGCAGGTCTCTGTTGTAGGTCCCGGGATTTGTATCTGGGTAATACTGATGGCTTTCTCTTCTCCTCCAGTGGTGTGCAGAGCACCTTCAGGCACTCAGCACTAGTCAGTGGGTGCCTCCAGCTCAACGTCTCTGTTTTATGGGGCCCCTTTGACCAACAACTCAACAAGACGGAATCCATTCCTGGCACTGGAGGTTTTACATGGTGACATAAATATCTAGTTGTGGCTTTGTCTCCCTTGTTATCTGTTGATTTCATAAGTATGTGTGTATGTATGTATGTATGTATGTGTGTATACATGTATGTACACACATATACATGAAGCTTTATAGTAGTTTCCATGTGGTTTTCAAGTGGTATTTAGTGTTAGATGTTGCTCCATATTAATTTTAAAATTAATTTTTTGCAGTGCTGGAGACTGAACTTAGGGCCTCCCTCATAAATCCTAAGTCAGCATTCTCCCATGGTGCTATATTCCAGGCAGAGTGTTAATTTTTTTTTTTTTTGGTTTTTCGAGACAGGGTTTCTCTGTGTAGCTCTGGCTGTCCTGGAACTCACTCTGTAGACCAGGCTGGCCTCAAACTCAGAAATCCGCCTGCCTCTGCCTCCCAAGTGCTGGGACTAAAGGCGTGCGCCACCACTGCCTGGCTCAGGCAGGGTGTTCTAAATTGCCTTGAGCTTTTGATGTCAATAGGGTATGCAATGCTGGCTCAGATCTTTCTCAAACCACTATCAGACCTGGATGCCAATGGCCAGCCTGCCACCCTGTACACAGTCCAAATGGCCCCTTCTGAGGTTCAGGCAGGGTTCTGTCTCTCTCGGGGTCACTGTCCACCAACCATACCAACTATCTTGTATTTACTGTCCTGCCACCTGTTGCTAATGTTTCCCCTTTATATCTTGGATATCTTGTTTTTGCCCTCAGACTGAAACTCAAGTTCTCTCAGCATGCATACATGGGATTGATTACAAGCTTGAGGATGGCTCGTGTCACAGTGTTACAGTGAGGTGACTGTCTCAAACCAAAACAAAAAAAGATGTGCACAAGTGTTTGTGTGAATGTCCATGTTTATGTTTCCTGTAGTCTGTGACCGAACTGAAGGCCTATGCACTAGGATCTGTTATTTGAAATACTCTCCGGCTCCTTACTTCCCTCCCGAAACACTAGACTATTACACTCTTGCCACATTCCTTAGCCGTCTGGCCCATTCCTAAACACGACATAAAAAAAATAACTGAGCTGCTGTTTCAGTTCCCCTAAAAGTGAACATGGAAGAAGTTGCCAAAGGCTAAAATTAGAGAACACACATATCTCATTAACAAAGCAGTCAATTCCCTTTATTTTTAAAATTTTATGTACACATATGAATGATCTGTATAATGTACATTCAATATAGAAAGCTTTATATATTTGATAATGTATAGAACATTTCACAATTACACTAATCTCTTACGTAACATCTTGACATCCATTTTTAGTTTGAATTTTTTTGCACAAGCTCCTTGTTCAGTTTGGTGGAGCCTGTCACACACACCCATGTGCACCGAGCTCTCAGAGAGTTAATGATTGAGGATCTAGTCACAGGTGGAGAGACAGAAATCTAATGTCTGACGATGAGAGGAAGACGGCCATGGAGACCTGGTGCAGGAGAGAGGTGCCCTTTTCTGGGGATAAGATTTAGCCCAATGTTTGTAGACTGCAGCTTAATCCCACAGTCACAGTAATTAAAAAAAAAAAACATTATAAAAACTAGGAAGAAAGTTTGTCTTTTTGATTCACAGTCTTGTAAACAGATATAAAGGAACAAAATGTGCTTACATACATCAAGAAGAAAAAATTCTTGTGTACCCAGGTGGCTGACCCACAGAGTGCTTTCTCAGAACGTGATACGTCAGAATCATGGACTCTTCTCCTAAATAAAAATCTATTTATAGAAAAAGGAATAACACTGTCATGAAACCAGGAGAAAGGCAGCGGAGTCTGTTTCAACATGTCGGTTGGAGGAATGTGGGCGCAGTACTGGCCATTCAGCTTTTACTATCTCTGAGTGTGTCAAGTCTGATAGCCAAGGTCTCCTGCCTCATGGTCTACAGGAGGTGGCAGGTTAGACATGGCTGATGAGGATGTACCTGCAGTAAGGTAGCCAGCAACTCCAGGTCCTGCAAGAGAGAAAGGAAAGCAGGCATTTTCCACATCAGTCGGGTGGTCACAGGGTCCAACGCCCAGTACAAACCACTGGGAAGCTCTCAGTATTATCTACATGTGTAACTGTCTCAACAGGCAGCAATATAGCACCTATGTTCATGGCTTTTATTATATGACACAATTAGAATAATTTCAAGGTTCATGCAGTAACACTGGTGTAGAAACAGGGAACTTTCCCTCTTTTCACACCTGGCAACGTCAATTTTACATAAATAAATAAATAAATAAATAAATAAATAAATAACCAATCAATCAATCCACTTAAAGAGCTATGTTACATGGAAAACACGGGAACAAACAGAGTAGACGCCCTCCCCACCCCGCTCAGCCCATCTCAAAGTGATGCACGACTGGGTTCTCGACGTAAGCAGCTTCTGAGAAGGACATTCTGGGCGACCTGTTTTCACTTGGTGCAAAGAAAGGCCACTTTAATAAGTGACACCCAGTGAACACAGCTCACTATGTAAGGTCTCTTTGAAGAGGAAGGCTCTGGACATTCTTCTCATAGGTCAAAAGAATGCTCCAAAGGAGACATTAGCATTTTAGTTGTAGTCTCCACGTGTTCTGTGACTAAAAGTCTCTATTGCATGAAAAGGCGGCACTTGGAAGCAAGCTTGTCAGCAGTCCCAGGGCTTTGGCCTCTGGAGCTGACTGAACAGCACAGACATTTGCTTACATCTCAGAAGCACCACACAATGGAACAAGCACTTGCAGAGAAACTGCTTTAGGGCTGCACAGGGGCAGTGCTTAGCTGAGTCAGAGGAAACATGGCTGATGTGTACATTGGAGGGTCAGGATGGGAAAGGTGGTGCGAGCAGCATGCATTGAGCAAAAGGTTTCTCTACCTGCTTCAGAGAGCTACACAGAAGTTAGCAAGCTGCCTGGCAGAACAGTTCTAGAGCCCACTCCTGAGGTGAAGGGGACTGCTGCCAGTTAGAAGGGAAGGAGAGACACCTGGGGGGAAAAAGAAATGTAAGCAGCAAGGGAGTCGTGAAGACGTGCACACAGCAGAGCAATCTGATGCAGGGAAGGCAACAGGACTGATGTAGGACAGAGGCCATAATCCACTTCGTCTCACTTCTCAGCTTCTGAGCACTGACTGTGGATGGCAAATGGCTGCCACACACAGCCAGTGCTGGCGAGGCCACAGGTGACTGCCTGCATGAGCGGGGACTGAAGCTTACCAGAGTGCCTGGGTCCTTGGAGTCAAGTACTTTTAACACTTACTAAGAGGATTTTCCCTTCTTTAGGTCTTGAGAGCCTACACTATCAGCTCTCACCTTCTGCTAACCAGCAAACCAGGCCTCCCAGACTGCTTAGGAAAAAACCACCAAACAAACTGGTCCATCAGTGCAGCTCAGAGCCAATGCATCACTCTGTTCTTAACTTCAGAGAGGCCCAGATGAACAGAATCACAAACACTACAGAGGGCTGTGGTTCCTAAACAACTCAGACTGTGGGCTATGATGGTTAGAACTGTCCCTTCACGGAAGAACCTCTGAGCCTGTCTGTGGGGAATTATCGCAATGATGTTAACTATGGCGGAAGACCTATTCACTGTGGGTGGCACCATTCCCTCAGCAGGGACTCTGAGATGATATGAAATGGAGAAAAGGAGCTGAGCACTGGCACGCACACATTCATCTTCTGGTGACTAGGTATGTAATGTGACCAGCGGCTTCAGGCTCCTGCTGTCTTGACTTTTCCACCATGATGGACTGTGCCTTCAACAGCTAATATAAACCCTTTCTCCTTTAAGTTGCTTTTGTCAGGGTATTTTTTCATGGTGATACAAAAAAAAGAAAAAAAAAAAAAAGAAAGAAAGAAAGAAAGAAAGAAAGAAGGAAAGAGAAACTAAGAAAGACATGGGCTTAATTTGATTCTTATCAAAATAGAAAGTTATGGCACCGAACCCTGAATGCTACATATTAAAGTAGGCAACACTGAAGTCCCTGGGGAGTGTCTTGGGCAAACACACAAGGGTGAGTGATTCGGTACTGATAGAACGGGTACTGATACCTGTTGATCACCACAGTTATACAAACAAAACTTTACAGTTGCATACACATGCTTCCTAAACTTAACTATCTTATACAGGCAAAAGAATGCAGAGCATGAAGGGCATTCTGAACTGAAGAACAAATTTGGAATTCCTAGACTGTAACCAAAGGTATAAATGATGAGCTTACAGAAAAGCCAGTCATCTAATTCTACTCCCATCCCTTGTCCCCAGGGAAAGTGAACTTGAGTCCCAACAAGTCTTCGATGCTCGCTTTGTGCCTCTGGCTCCTAAGAACAGCTGTACCTCAGAAGCAGATGCAGCAGTTGTGTTCTCTAGGGGTAAGTAGGAAAAGAGCGGAAGTCCCAGGGCTCATGAGAACACTGCCAAAGTGTAAGGCGTTAGAAGAGTGAGGCACACATGGCTGAGGGAAACTACTCAGCCAGATTGCTGATGGTATTATTATTATTACTATTATTACTATTATTTTATTTTAAGACAGGATTTGTAGCCCTAGCTATCCTGTAACTCACTCTGTAGACCAGGCTGGCCTCAAACTCAGAGATCCTCCTGCCTCTGCCTCCTGAGTATTGGAATTAAAGGCATATGCCACTACCACCCAGCAAAGATTGGGTTTTAATTAAATTCTGATTAAGCACATCAAACATCAAAAGGCATCTGGCAGCCCAGGTGGTGAGGAAGCATCCCCCAACTGCAGGGTAACTCAGAGATGAGCCCTTGAAGCACAGGTAGGTGACCCTTTCAAAGGGGTAGAGTAAAATTAGGGGGGAATCTAAGTAACAAACATCTCAAAACAGAACGTTCATTCTGGTGGATGAGGTGCCAGGAATGGAGCAGATCTAAGGCAAGCATGGCTCATAGCCCGTCCAGTATGAACCTGCTTACAGGCTTTAGCACAACACCCAAGTTCCAGCCCTTTCTGGGGAAAAGGGTGGGGTTATACCACTGATACTTGGCTGTGCCTGTGCAGATGTTTGTCAACTGCAGCTCCTACAGGAAGCATATCACTGCTGCTTCCTAGAGGCCTCAGTCATCCAGGGATATGGGTCAAAGACAGGACACATCTCTCTTCTTGCACTCTGCTCCAAACTCCAGGACCATAGCAGGTCCAGGTCTCTGAAGCGAAATCCCATCTGCTCTAACGACAGCCCTGGCTGACACCTTTTACTTGAACTTGATGAAGACTGGGTATACAGGGAACAAGGAGCCTCATGTGTGGCTCCTGAAAAGCAGGCCCTAACCTGTACAGTGCCACTGCTGTGACAATTTCATTCTCGGCTGAGAAACCCAGGCCCTGTTTCCCCAACTGTACCATTCTTACCCTGAAAGCACTGCCTCGAAATGTGAGCTGCCAATCCTTAGAAACACGTGGAGGAGGCCTTAGGCGGGTTTAAATACACTCCTGCTTGGACATACAGTTCTACCTGAGAGAGGCAGGCATCAGGCAGACCAACACCACACTCTGGGTATCTCTCCATGGAAAACAGTAGACACAACCCATAGGACAACAGCACAGTCCAGATGCTTATGGATTTAGGGCTCAGTCCAAGTCATGAGAAGCAACTGATATTAAAGTGGTCACAAGAAGGGAAAACAGTAGTGTCCCAGCTAAGTGGGAAATTAAAAGAAGTGAATCATTTTCCAAATTTACTGGATTTGAAAATCTGAGAATCAAATCTTTATGATTCTTACAGACGTCTATGAGAACACTCAGGATTATTAAAACAACGGAGCTCTGTAGGGAAATTTGGCTGCTAACACTTTTCTCTTTATCTCCATCAACTCTGGTTAGAAAATCTTGTGGGGCTGCTGTCTACTCACTGCTATCCTCCCAGGTACCTCCTGTTCACCAGGCTAAATCCACATTGAAGATCTTTATAAGAGATGGCAACTTAAGACTGTTTCTTTTCAGGCCAAAGCCAATGATGAAAAGGATGGTATTAAATGACAGCTTGAGTGCCAAATGAACACATGTCCCGAGCATCATGTAGTGTCTTCTGAGCCCTCAGCAGTCTCATTTGTAACAGTACTGACATCTTTTCCTCATGGAAAAGACACTTAGCAAAACTGCATTGAAAATGTTTAAGAAAAAATTCTATACACAATTATTTGAAACCTCTGTTTAGACAGAAAGGGGATGAGGCAATTGAGTTTCAGATACATTCTTTTCACACTCAAATTAAACACTTAAGCACAGACACACTGCACATCTAACCTATAGTTTCTAACTCATCAGATCAAAGCTAACACACATCAACACCGAACTCCAACTGAGCTTATGACATGCTCACAGCATCCCCACTCATGGCAGCCGGATACCTCACCTAGGTGAGGGCAGGAATGCTATTGTAAGTCTGCTCAGGGCAGGAAGAGGGCCTGTGGCTTCTGTGAGGTATCTTAAGGTCTGACTTACCTGTGAGGTATCCTGCTGTTTGGGATTCAGAAATGAACAAATCATGTTTCTGGTCTTTGAAGGCACTCCAGACTGAAGACCGAGAGAGGATTTCATTCACCTGGAGAAGTAAAGCAACCTCTACTTAGCATGATCACATTAGGGACTAGTCATGAAAAGATTGAATCAAGCAGGAAACATAACTTCCAAAGCCAAAAAGCCACTGGGAAAGAACCAGGACCTGGTGTCCGTGACACACTGAGTCCCAGGCAGTGTGTAGGGTATTATCTCACTGAACCAAACCTAGGAAGGGCTGGGGAGAAGATGCTGAAAACTGAAGTTACAACCTTCAAACAGCCTTTCTTTCAAAGGCTGGGCTGTGTCTTTGAGGAAATCATGAACAACACACAAGAAAATAAGTGAACAGACAAAACACCAGAGTATCACATATAAAATGGGCATTCTATGAAATACATAGTGTGTGTGTGTGTAAGACTGAGGTAAGTAAAAGTGAAGAGGCTATCAGGGTTGAAGTACTTGGGTGCAGACCCAGAGTCTGTCTGTCAGTCAGGTGTGCACTGAAGCACAGCTCTTCATGCAGCGGCGCCCTGGCAGCAGCATCCAGCCTGGGGATCTGAGGAGGGGAGAGCTCTGGCTTTAGAAGCCGCTGTCCATTTGTTCCCCTTTGCAAGGAGAGGGTGGCTGTCAGGGCCACTAGGCTGATTTCATTCCTAGACATGCCAGTGCAGGTCAGGGGAAGACAAGTGGGACACTGGGAGCATTGTCACTTGCTGTGCAGAACACTTAGACATCAGTTAAGGCCTGAAGCAACCTCTGCCACCTGTCTTCTTTAAGTGTCATTTTAAATAATTCCAATACTGAGAGAAAGCCAGAGGCATTAAAAAATGTCTTTTCTTTAGACACAGAAGTCTAATTTCACTAAGAGAAAGTTTAGTAAACTAAGCATAAAAAGAATGTTTACACACATAAATGTCCCAAAGCTTCACCAGGATGAATGGGCAAAAAAACAAAAAAAACAAAAAAAAACAAAAAAAAAAACAAAACAAAACAACAAAAAAAAAACAAACCCTGCAGCAATTATATATACATAATGAAAAACTTAAAAATGAAACATTTTAATACTTCCCACAACAGGGGCAAATCCCAATGTTAAAATGAGACATGCAGAACAGACAGACCCATATTTAGAAGACACAGTAGTGAAACTGTCACAGGGTAATCCCTGTGCCTGGGAGGCAGGCAGGGTGGCGTTACCACAGTGCTGCTGAGGTGGGAAAGGCCATTTAGTTGTTCACTATATCTGACTTCATGTTATGTGTGACGGCTAGCACTATCGACTTTAAAACTAGACCAGTGGTTCTCAACCTATGTATGGGTGGCGACCACAGGAAAACACCAATTTCCAGTGGTCTCAGGAACTCAAGACACTGCTCAGTAGCAAAATTATGTTTATAAAGTAGCAATGAAAATACATTTACTGTTGGGGGTTCCTAAGGCCATTGGAAATATGTTTTCCAATGTTTTCTGATGGTTCTGACCCCCAAATTGAGATCTGCTGATCTAGAATAACCTGGGCATGATGATGGGGAACTGTCTAAATTGCCTTAATTGAAGTAGAAAAATTTGCTCTGAAAATGTGGAAGCCTTTGGAAATGGCTTGCAGGAGGAACCTGAAGAGTTTGGAAGTATGAATTAGAAAACACTTGACTCCTGAGGAGAGCCAGATTACCAGATTACCCACCTCAGCAGCACTGTGGTAACGCCACCCTGCCTGCCTCCCAGGCACAGGGATTACCCTGTGACAGTTTCACTACTGTGTCTTCTAAATATGGGTCTGTCCGTTCTACATGTTTCATTTTAACATTGGGATTTGTCCCTGTTGTGGGATACTCTGGTGGGGCACGGAAGAAGAGAATGCAGAGAGAGATTAGGGAGAGTTGAGGCCCAGCTCATGAACTTTCTGAAAGGAACAAGGACTTTGCCAGGAGCTGGGCTGGGGGTATCTGTGTGATGTTCTGGCCAAGAATCTGGCCTAATGCTGCCCAAGTTCTGAGAACCTGGGTGAAGTTTAGGCTAAAGATAATAGACTAGTTCATATGGCAGAAGAAATTCCCAGACAGAACATTCAGGCTGATGCTAATGAGGTTAGTACCACTGAACACAAGTTTCCCATGCTGTACCAGGACAACAGAAAACATGTCCCTGGGTAAAACCCTGCCCCTCAGAGATCTATCTTATGATGCTCCAGATTCATTTAAGTAAAGAGAGCCTACACTGAATGGGTTTTCTATTCTTTAAGAACAACCCCCTGCAAGTGTTTCCTCAGAGTCAACACACAAAAGCAGAGGCAGTTTTGTTTCTTGTGCAGGGACTCTACTGAGCTGGTGGCAGAACCTAGCAATAGCATCCATGTAGGACTGATTTGGAAGACATAAAAGAAAACAAAATTTAAGGAGGTCATCAGAGCACCTACGGCCAGACAAGGTTCTTAGGTGGGTGTCCCCACAGCATTCCTGGGATGCCACTGCATGAAGCTGTGAGGGCAGTGCCTAAGATGCAGTGGAGCCCTGGATCCATGGGAAAAGTTCCAGGAATAGAGGAGGTGAAGCAACATAAGCTCTTTGGAGGCCAGTGCATCTTATTACAAGCCTCTGAGGTTGCAATGGAGCTGGGCTTTCCTGTTCACTATCTGAAATTTGATCTTGCTTTGGTCCATTCCTTCCTAAGCCTGGGCGCTCTCATTTGTGTCATTATATGTATGTAACTTGAGTTTACCTTTATAGAAACACACAGACAAGGCACTTTAGACTCTTAAAGTGTTGAAACTGTTGGTAACCATGGGAACTTTTAAAAAGCTGGACTGAGTGTATTTCATGAGAGTAATCACATGGTT
>JANHMN010000020.1:5702690-5748939 GCA_030674055.1 Rhabdomys pumilio | reverse complement strand
TTAGTGTGGAGCTGTGGTGGTTAGTGTGGAGCTGTGGTGGTTAGTGTTAATTGTCAACTGCAATATCACTCAAGATTCCAAAGAATTCTGACTCATCCTGGAGACGGGCTCCTGGACATGCCTGTGTGTCTGTGGAAAACTGTCTGGAATGGCTTAACTGAAGTGGAAGGACCTGCTTACCCCAGTGCCCCACTCCCTGGTGGGATCTCAGACTGAAGTAGGAGAAAGTTACCAAGCAGCAGCAGAGATTGATTTATTGCTCTTTGTTTCCTGACTCTGAATACAATGTGCCTGTTGCTTTAAGTTCCTGGCACCTAGATTCTCACCTACAATGGACCCCAAATGTGAGCCAGAGTAAGCCTTTCTCCCTAAAACTGCCAGAGTAGTTTATCGAAGCAACAGGAAAGGGAACTGCAGACATCACTTCAGTGAAGAGGATGAAATCTTCAGATGTGACAGTAACAGAGGGGCTGGAGACAAGCTCAGCAGGTCAAGGTGCCTTCTGCTAAGCTGGACAACCTGAATTCAATCTTCAGGACCTAAATGTGTAAGGAGAGAACGGACTCCTGCAAACTGTCCTGACCTCCAGATGTGAGTTCTGGCATGTATGTACTTATGCAAGCATGTGCACGTGCACACATACCTCTTGGTAAGATAAAATAATTAAAAATAAATAATTTAAAAATAAAATAAATTCAAAGTGAAGATGAAAAGTGAATCCTTCAGAGGTCTGAAATCATATGTGCAACTGAAACATATTAACACAACTCTTCTGTAAAGGAAAAAAAACAGCACTGATAAAAATATTTAAAATCAGATTTTTTCAGATGGCACCTGATTCTATCCTAAGTGTTTCAAATTCTTCCACACTAAGACTGCTACTTGTTTTCTTCTTGAAATGCAGAACATACCGTCACTATGCAGAGAAGGAATCTCCCTGCAAGTCTTTTGGGGACAAGATTGTGATTTCCTGCAGCTGTGAAGCAGTTATGCAAAACTAACACTGGCCACCGCTGTAAGTGAATTAAATGCAGGTTCTCGGCTGCTGACAGCCAAGCTCCCGGCTCTGAAGACACTTGGTAGTCAGGAGCATGATGGTGCTTCTCACAGACTCACCTGTTCTCCATACTGCAGACTTCGAGTCATTGCCTTAAGAGCTTTAACAATCTGGGCCTTGGTGGCAGCAGGACTGTCGAGGTTTTCAAGGCCTACGCCTTCAAGCAGCTTTAAGAGGTATGGGACCAACTCTGCTTTCAGAGCCTGGAACGAACCGTCAGCATCATATGAGCACAATGAGCAAATCAAAGATGTAAGGTCACCAGAAGGATCGTATCTACAGCAGGATAGCCTGTTCTTAGCATTTCAATGCAGATGCAAATTTTTTATTTTAGTATTAAACAGAAACAGCATTCTTATATAAAGTGATTTTTATTCAGTTCTACGAACTGCTTGAATGCTATGCATCAATTATATAATCTTCTCAACACTCAATAAAGCACAATTATTATTTCAGATAAGAAAATCAGTACACACAGGGAAAACACAGGTACACCGAGCTGGGCATAAGAGAACCTTCATCCGGACCCAGGAGGGGCGGAAGCCAGGCTTTAAGGCACAGTAGAAGGGTGACCTGCACTAATGGCATCACTCTCAACAGGCAGCAGCCTCTGAAGAACTCTATGACAACACTCTCTCTGCAGTCATCATAGAGTTATCAGCCTGTTAAGAGCTAAATAACAAGATGGTGTCGCATAACTTTCTGAGACTCCAGAGCGGTGGGAGTAACTGTGGTGTGCACAGAGAGATGGGCCTAATGTTGGCTTAACTTCAGATGAGAAAGGTGGGCAGGACGCTGTCAGCAGTTGGGCCTGCGAGCAGAGCTTCTGCAGCAGACTAGCTTACACCAGTCACCTCAGATCTATGTCCCCTTAGCACCTTTGCCTGTTTACAGAGAGTGGATGGCTGAGTTGGGGGAGAAGTTGGAGAAGAGGCAAGGGGAAGCAGAGGCTCATGCACAGATGTGGGGGTTTGTCTCCAGTTTGAAGGGCAGCAGATGTCACTTTGTCATCTGGCAGGGTCTGCTGTCAAAGGTTGAAGATGAAAGGTGAATGAGAAGTTTTTTATTTCATATTTTTATGGGAAAAGTGATGTGACGGTCTATCTGTACAATGTAGAATGAGTATATCAAGCTAATTAGTATCTTTTACTATGGTGAGGACACCTAAATGCACTCTTAGTGGTTTTGGCGATATGTGGCACACTATCTGCGGCAGTTGCCATAGTGCAACAGACTCACAAAGTGAAGCTTTCTACTAGTGACCAACACCACCCCAAATCTCACCTGGCCTCACATAACTAATCACATTCTCTGCTTCCAGGAGCGTGATGGCCACACAGGTGAGGCTATGTGGTATCTGTGCCCAGAGTGAGAAAGCTCACTTTTGCCTGACTTTACGTTACTCTTTCCCTTCAATGTCTGTGTACACGGAGACCCACTAAGTCTGACTTCTACTAGCTGAGGGGACTCCTTAGGCTCAACACGAGTCTAAAGAAACAAGGCATGAATGAACAGAACCCGAAGAGAATGAAGTAATTTTTACAAAGAAGCTAAGAGTGAATGCAAAAAAGGAAAAAGCAAGGAAGCTGGTGACCTTTGACCTTTCTGTGTGAACCAAATGTAAAGGTGCACCCCCAGAGCCGTAAGAACAAAGTTCTCCTACACACAACATGTCGGTCTGGCATGCCTGCTTTCCTGAAACTGTTCACAGAGAGTCACTTACCTGTGCCACTAATTCACTCTGCTCCTTCTGGAACATTCGATTAATTGCTTCACAAGCCAGACCAACAGTATCTGCTCGCTTTTTCATTCCGTTCATCAGTGGGCCAATGGTCTCCAAAGATGCCATGGCTCGAACACACAGCTGAGAACATGAAAGACAAGGACACTTGTGGAGCAGACTATTATACAGAGCAAGGTGAGTTCTACTGGAACAAAATGCAATTTAAGACCCACTTTGCTATTTATGAGGAAATTAAGCTCCATCTCTACTAATCATCCCACTGAAACAGCTAGAAGAGCATACAGTAGAATGGGGTCTTAGGCCCTGAAGTGCCATCAAAAGAGAGCACGTAAGCCCGAGCTCTAGGCTCCTGAGAGGACTCATCAATACCTCATTGTCAGATAGGACGTGGATAACCCGAATTGCACTCTTAGGAATGGCATTGTTTCTGTGATTCATCGCCTGGATCACTTTGGGAAGATGGCCCAGTGGTGGGACTTGATCTGCCAACTGAGGCTGTGCACTGAAGAGACAGACTGTGGCCATGGTCAGTGTTTCCAGAGTCTCTCCCTGGGAAGGACAACAACACAAAAATCAGAGCCAATAAACCAGACAGCACTGGAAACAATTCTTAAACTGCCTTAAAACATTTGTTCAAAACTAGAGATTAAAAAATTCCAAAACGCTGACACCTCAAATCCAACGCACACATCCTAAGAGAGCAGCAAACTTTCTCTCTCTCTGATAAAAGGCACACAAACCTAAGGACCTAAGGATGTGCCACTGCATTCTGAGAAGCCCTCACTGGGCCAGGCATACTGTGTCTTTATGGCAGGGGTAAAAGTTCACTCCTAACTGGCTATGTGAGAATGTAAGACTGGGTTATACACAAGGGGATGCAGAAGTAGCTAGTGTTTCTCTGCGGTCTATGGAAATTCCTATCACATGCCAACACCCCCTTAACTGAAATGCTTCCACCCAGAACTGTCTCAGCTCTTAGAAGATTTACACAGACATTACTACCAGGCTTTGGGGATCAGTTTCTATTTTCTGAATAGAAATGTTTGACCTATGTTTAATAGATCTACCTACCATTATAGCAGATCTTCTGATTGTAGAGCATGGCTTTCAAAGACATACACCTCATACTAGTACACACACCCTCTCCCTCCCTCTCCCTCTCCCTCCCCTAACCCCCCCATCCAAATGCTTCTGAAAGGAACACAGAAACCAGAATATGGCCTACAAAGAGAGGTGGCACATGAGGACATTCTTAGTGTGTTCCCTATTCTAGCTTCTGAGGATCTCCACTCTCCCCTTTGTCATTTGGAGACTGGGGACTGAGCATAGGCCTTCTGAATACTAAGTGTTTTACAACCGAGCTACATACTTGGTGCTGAGGGTTTTATGTTACAAGAAGCCATGTGACAGCAAAACTATTAGCATCAGAGAAACAGCTATGGAGAGGAACACTGGCAAAGATTTGGTATGTTAATCCTATCTTTAAGCTGATGATGAGTGTCTTGCCTGCATGTATGTTTGTATATCACATGCATCACGTGTGCAGTTCCTGCAGAGGCCAGAGAGAAATGAGATCACCAGGCCCTCTGCAAGAGAAGCAAGGGCTCTTAACTGCAGAGCCATCTCTTAGTCACACTTACAATTATATCTTAACATTTTTTCCCACTAAGCTAATGACAGTTACAATTTTCAAGGACTTAAATGTGGCAGACATTAAGCCAAGTATCCCATGCACATTAACTCATTTTGACCTCAGCCTCATAGGTAGGTAAAACTGTACACGCCAATTGAGGCAGATTCAACAAACCACAGAGCTAATCCCAGTAGACTGGGGTGGTCCAGAACCATCTAACCAAATAGCCTGGGCTCTTAATTTAGCCTGCTGTATGGCTAAACTGATTAATTCAGCAATGATTGGTCTCTGTACTTTAAACATCTGGTTAACAAATGTTTTCCTACTATCAGGAAGAATGGCCTGAACACCAAACCTAAAACCATGTCATCTTTTCTGCTTTCTGAGCAGCCTCTGGTGGCGGGGACAGGCACAGCCCATTCACTCAGGTACTGTTACAGCCCTGCTGACAGTTCCTGTGGTGAGGGTTATGTCTGGCAGACACAAAAGGTTCAGGGAAGAGCCTTTCACAGTTTCAGAGAAAAACTTAACATTTAATGTTTCTCTATAGCTTTGTATGGGTAGAAAACCTTTAGCATGTTGACAATTGTAAGAATAGCATTTTCTCAATATGCACAGCTCTAACTTAGTTTTACCGAAGGGTTTCACCATTCAGTTAACATTCTCATTCTATCTCCCTCCCTTTTACCACGTGCATGTGGATTCAAATCCAGCTGCTGAACAGCACCCTCAGGGCATGCACACTCTAGGTGAACACCCCACCACTACAGAGCCCTGGTCCTGGAGCTGTGATCACAGCGAGAGGCAGCTGATGCTCCCCGGTCAGTGAGGAGGGGGTTTTGAGGGAAATGTAACTAGTACACTTAGCAACTATTCGCTGATGAAGCTTACATGTGGACTGTTCTTCTCCAGGAGCTCAGTTAACTTTTCTAACAGTGCAATAAGAAACTCTCGAGGTTTTCTCAGCACCCAAGCTGGCTGTGCAATAAAGATCCTCAAGAAAACTCCTCCAACAGCGAGCTCACCCTCTGCTTCTCCAAACACCACAGCAAAATCTTCAGGCAACTTTAAAGAGAGAAGAATCACTAGTAAGCCATCTTAAATCATCACTTGTCTGTGAAATGAGAAATATAAGACTGTTAATGAAATCTTCATACACTAAACTAATATAAAAATAGCCGTTAGTATTGTGTTTTAGACACAATAAAATTATAGTAATTAAGAGATTTCCTTTTAATGTAGCCTATAATAATGCCTTTAGCCATTTAGTTCAAATGCTAAGTATTACTACTTTTACATGTGTTTGAAGCCTGGCTTTCCAATGGGCATATGCATCTATCTTAAGAGCAGAGTAACTAACAGCTACAGGCTGACAAACTGACTCAACAGAAATTAAAAACAACAACAACAACAGAACTATAAAATAAAGTGTAGTTTACCTTCCAGTTCACATCAGGGTTGTCCCGTTGGTTTTTAAAGTGCCTTGGGGGGGAAGAGAGTAGGAACACTAAACGTCTGTATACCAACCTTCAGGACAAGTGCTGTGGGGACAGGCAGAGTAGGAGCATGTCCCCGGGATCCCTCTGTACTTACTCCAGCATCATCTCTCTGACAGTTGTGGAAACCTTATCTCTGGAGCTGTCGTTCCAGATCAGCTCTGGATTTTCGTGGGTTCCCTCAAATATATGCACAGCAGCTTCAGGGTTGTCTCTCATGGCATCCATGAATACACTGGGCAGAAATTTCATTAATGTAATTCGAACCTAGGGGGGGAAGTGTAGAGTTTTAAGGGCTATTGGAAACATCTCAGTATCTGATTTATTCCAAATTTTCTAAGACAGGGTAACAGTGCAATCTATGCCACAGGTTAGATCAGTGACAGCACAAGACCTGGAGAGGGAGGAAAGCTAAACCTTGATCAATGCCAAGGTAACCTTAACAGGATGAGCTGCCATACTTATCCATCCGGTTACTTCTCGGCTCCCTGCAGTTAAGAAACCTGGGAACACTCCAGCCAGGCATGGCACCTTATGCCTGTCATTCCAGCACACAAGAGGCTGAGGTCAGGGAACCCACAGGAGTTCAAGGCAGATTAGGCTATTTAGGGAGTCCCAGGCTACAGTGTAATCGACTGTCATAAAATAGAAGACTCTCGAAGGACTGACTGACCAGCCAACCAACATATCCACCCAAGAAAAAATTCAGAAGCCCTCGTGTGAAGTTTCCAGAATACTCTCTCTGTACAGGTTCATGCAAGTGCACACAACCATGGGTTTAGTAGTTAACGAATGGCCCATCGGTTCATCTGTAAGCAGTGATTCGAAATTATACAGCCTTTCCGGTGCAGAACATTTAACTTGATCCCTAACCTGCTGTACACACTTGACTGAAGATTTATACCCAGCAGACTGTACCCTAATCCTCCGGTCTATGCCTGTGCTCCTCAGTTGCCCAGGACAGGACAGTGGCTTGGCCTACACACCATCTGTTGTGGAGATATCCTCCCCAGCTCCTTCATGCTGGGTTTACAGGTACATAAGGGCCTGCACATCTTTGTATCAAGGTGCTGGGAATTCCAATTCAGGTCATTTTGCTTGCTAGGCGGGCAATGTTACCCACTGAGCCACTTCCTCGGCTCAACCCAACTCTTCTCTTTGAGAGTATAGTGAGCACCTATCACCCTGCTCCATACTCTCTTGAGCTTTCTGAGTTTTAGCACAGGCTTCCCTAACACAGAGGAGGACGCTCAGCTTCCACAGAAAAGCATTTCCTGTCCTTGTCATCCCAGACAGACACGAGATCAAATGTCATGAAATAATTACCAGAATAACTAATATTTTGTGCTTACCTTTGGGCCTATTAGTTTATCTGCTGTCATTTTGGCAAAAAGTTCTGCTGTCTGGGATCGAACCTGTGGGTGTGTTGAATTGCAGAACATATCCAATAAATAAATCAAAGCTCCTGTGAAAGAAAGAAGAAAAGACCGATGCTCAAATGCAGAGTGACTTTCTCATCAGTACAGCCTCTATTCACTTTCCATGTAATTTCAACTCATAGCATCTTATACTTTTGATCTCTTGTCTCTGTCTTTCAATAAGGTCTCATTATTTTGCCCTGTTTGACCCAAAGTCCTTGGCTCAAACGAGCCTCCTGCCTCAGCCTGTGCAGCTGGGAACCAGGGCCACCACAATGACTAGCCAGCTGTCAGGTTTCAGATCCCTAACCACACTTTCATGCGTTCTATTTCAGCACTGAGCTGGATGGATGAGAAAGAGCAGTGTACATTACCTTTTGCCATGGCTTCTTTGATTATCTTTGTATTTGACGCCAAAGCATAGAGAGTCTCCAGAACAAGCTGACGGCCTGCAGAACAAAAGACACATCAAGGGATGCATCAACCGGAAGCTTGCACTTACAGAGCACCCATGTGTGCGGACTCAGATGGTATCACTGCGTCACATGATTATACTGCACCTTCAGGGTAACCAGCAAGGCAAGTGTGCTCGCTATGACTGTGTCGTGATGAAACTGAGGCCCAGCCCACCCAGCCCAAGGTCTCACAGCAAGGGGGTGGTCTGGTTTTCCCACCTATGTCTGCTTCCCTCTCAAGTCCACACTCAGGACCACTATGCTACACTGTCTTCCTACCTCACTGTCTCCTGCACGGCCCCAATCACTCACTATTTTCTAGCATCCAGAGGACAGCCTATTAGGCACCTAAGATTTATACCTATTGTTACCATCTTAAGAAAGAGACACCTGTAACACAGCTGCACTCTGAGGACACAACAGTGTCCTTCTGGACAAAGCCTGCTCCCCTCAACCACTGATGCACTGATGTTGTAGTCAAGTAGGGACAACAGACAAGAAGCCAAAGGAATCAAGAGCTGACTACGAGGAGAGGCTGACAGGTACTGACTGAGATTCAAACAATGACTATGTTCCTTAGAAAGTGAGAACAGTCAAGTGTGTGGTGGTGCACGGCTTTAGTGCCTGCCCTCTGGTGGCAGATGCCGTCAGATTCGTGAGTTCAAATCCAGCCTGGTCTCACTGTGTAACTCTCAGTGAGTTCAGGGAAAAAAAAAAAACAAAAAAAACTTTAGCTTTGTGTGATGGGAACTGAAAAAAAAAATGCAGTGGTGGCATACGCCTTTAATCCCAGCACCTGGGAGGCAGAGGCAGGCGGATTTCTGAGTTCGAGGCCAGCCTGGTCTACAGAGTGAGTTCCAGGACAGCCAGGGCTACACAGAGAAACCCTGTCTCAAAAAAACCAAAAAAGAGAGAGAGAGAGAGAGAGAGAACAGGCCAAACTATCTAAATAGCAGATATTTAACTTGTAAGAATAAAGTACGGGCTATGCTACATAAATGAAGCAGTAATAAATTTATATTTTGTCTTTTTAGAAATTATTTACGTGTATTAACAACATTTTGCCTGCATGGATGTTTGTGCACCATATTTGTGCCTGGTGCTCAGAGGTCAGAAGAGGGTGTCGATGTCCTGGAACTGGAGTTATGGTTGTGAGCTGCCATGTAGGTGCTGGGAAGTGAACCCAGGTCCTCTGCAAGAGCAACCAGTGCTCTAAAATGCTGAGCCATCTCTCTTGCTCCTAAATTTACATTTTGAAACTGAGATGTTTTACTTTATCTACCAGCTTGGTTTTGCATTAAGTATTACAAAGCTTGAAAAAGAAAAAAAAAAATACCTAAACATGTAGGTATGGCAATAATAATCTGTAAATGGGTTTTTTAAAGGTTGTCATTTTTTTTCTCCTCTTCCTCCTCCTTTTGAGACAGGATTTCACAGTGTAACCCTGGCTAGCTTAGAACTCAGAGATCCATTTATTCCTGCCTCCTGAGTGCTACCATTTTAAAGCTATTCCAAGTTTACTATTAAAAAAAAACAACCCAGTATTTATGAAGAATATGACTCCATTCAATTAGCTGACTCTGAAGAGCCAACAAACAACACAAGAAGATCATGGAGGACCAACCCTCAGACTGCAGCGAGTGAGCACTAAGGCCGACACACGACCCAGAAGTTAGTTAAGTCGACTGGTAATCTACCACAGCGTTTGTTCTGTGACTGGAGCTGTACTGCAAATGGCCGATACTTCAATGACCTTCCACAACGCAACCCTAAGGCTAGAACCAGCACAATGACCAACTATTATGGTGGAAAACTGGCATCAGTACAAGCTGTACTCAGGAAATCAAGCTGCCGTATTCTACAATCTTCTTGGTGATATCTCTATGGGTATTAAATAAATAAATGAGAACAGGCATAGGATTAAGTACACAGTAATCACTACCTTAAGCATACTTTCTAGTATCCAAAATTTTATAATTAAAATACAGCATGGAGCGCTGGCACATGTTCAGTTACTCATACCGAGGCTCTGCTCAACAAACTGACACTTCCAGGTTATTTTCCTGAGGCTTTAGACGTCTTTCACTCCTCAGATTCTACTTTTATATGGGAAACAATGGAATTTCATTCACCTATATAAAACATAATTAGAAAGACAATCTAGTATGGTAACTACTACGTCAAATACTCCAAAGCTCAACATGGATGACGTGTGTCTGATCTGTATTAACTGTCAACTGCTGTCCCCTATGAACTGTCACGCTGTGGTTTCCAGAACCATCTGTGCATTTACTTACTTGATGGCAACGAGTGTAGAAGAGCCAACAAGTTGGACAAAACCATGGATTCTGCAATGTTATTGACACAGTCTTGGTTGGATGTCACTATATTCACAACCTGAAAATTAATTAACAGCACATTAAATAATTATGACCCTAAATTAAATGAAGTGGTGGTTTTATAAAAGTGACAAACATGTTTGGAAGACAAAACATTTAATTTTTTGAAGAGTCTAATTTCAAAAGATTGGCTCTTAATGTGATCATCTGAGAAACCTTCTGTCTGACACTGAATGCTCCCCCTCCCCCTGAACTGTGGTCACAGATGGAGAGCAGTCAGGGAGGACGGGTCTTCACTATGACTCTCTCTCTTGCTTTAGGAGGAGGTATTCTTAGTAGCTAATACAACAAGCTGCTCTAACCTCCATTATGGAGAAATCGATGTATTTTTCTTTCTCTAGCCACTGCTGAATATAACTAAAGACTGATGCCACTTGAACCACTTTTAGCACTTCAGAACACTGTATTCTAGACCTAATAATGTTTGCTTATAAAGTTACAGGATGTAGCAGAGGGCTGCCTTGTCTAGCTTCAGTGGGAGAGGATGAACCTAATCCTGCAGAGACTTGATGTCCCAGGATCGGGGGAATGGGAGGAGCACTCTCTCAGAGTTGAAGGGGATGAGGATGGGAATGGGGTGAAGAACTCTGGGAAGGAGGACTGGAAGGGGGGTGGCAACATTTGGGATGTAAATAAATAATACATTAAAAAAAAGTTACGATGGCTGGGTGGTGGTGGCACACGCCTTTAATCCCATTACTCAGGAGGCAGAGGCAGGTGGAGATTCTACAGAGTTAAGTTCCAGGACAGCCAGGGTGACATAATAAACTCTGCCTTGAACTCCACCCCCACCCTCCCAAAAAAACTCTGAAGGAAGTAAATGTTCTCAACATAAAGAAAATGCTTGTTAACACTTTCTGACATGCTTAAGGACTATTCTGTTACGGATGTGATAGGCTGAGAAACGTAGTCTTAGGACACATGACCCAGTGCTGTTTGCTTGTTTTTAAAAGCTACTCTGTACCCGCTCTTGCAGGGTTGAAACCGGTGTTTTCAGTAATAAACCATGTGTTATAATGACAGGGCCATCTGAGGATGACTTCAAGACCTTACTCTGAGTTGCCTGGACAAACACTACCATGACCAGGGGCTTCCTGATCCTGTCAACAGCTGCAACCTAAACAGCATCTTATGGTTTCATCCTTTTTGAGAAAGGGCCTCCAACTTCTCTGGGAGCCTTACCTCCCAAGGGCTTGTGATATCCTAACTCTCCACCAAGGGTCTGCAAGCCTTGCTGAAACAGTTACTTCTGTGCTATGTGTACAACAGAGAGAGAGCAGCTGAGAGGAGAGGGGTTAGGGTCAACCCTCAGGAGGTGTCCTGGTCATAGTCCATCCTTCTGTGGGCACCGGACAGGGAACTGCCTTCTCCTCTTGTTGATCTGTTGCTACTAAACTTTCGAGTAAGAAAAGCCTAGTTCCTAACTCACCCCACACAACACTCTACAAGATACTTAGGTCCCGATGCATGTGACTGACTACAGATAGAACCACCCTGAATGACAGTGTCCAGCATTTGCTCTTTAAAATTATATTCATCGTTACATTAATTCAATACATGATTTTGGCCTAATAGAGTGAATATAACAGACAGGCTTTCATTAACTTTAGATAATGTTTAATCAAGTCTCAAACCATTGACAGGAAGTGGTAGGAAATACAACATTCCTTAGCACAGCCATTTTTACCTCTAAGGCCAGCTGCTGCACTTGACCAGCTCCATGGACTCGGAGAAGAGAAAATATTAACTTAAAGTGCCCAATGCATTCACTTTCAGAGCCTAGGGAACAAGAAGAAGCAGCTTTATTTATTTACAAGAGGTACAATTGCAGGCCTTTGGCAAACACAGCCATTGGCTGTGAACTGTGTCTCTGAAACTCTGAGGGGCATCTAGAAGCTGTCCAGGGTGCTAAGCCATAAACAGCGGAACATTAGAGTTTTTGGGTTTGCTTCCATGCCTACCTCTAGCCCCAGACTAAAAACAAGAAAAATTTCAAATAATCAGCCCAAATACAACTCACAAATGTTAACCAGAATAAGGTAACTTTACTCATTCCTTCTAGTGGTTTCCACCTACAGCCCACAGGCTGTATGAGCCCCTGGACACACATAAATGCAGCTCCAACACCACGTACAGTGAACCAAAGCACTGTGGGGCTTGGTGGTGGTGGTGTTTTGGGGAGGGGGTAACAATGACAACGAGTCACTCATTTTCTCGCTCGCACTTTGATGATGATCGTGATCTGTAATGTTCAGACTGGGCACAGTTGTGTCTAGACCTTAGGACTATCCCTTCCCTCAACCTAATTGAATTTTGGGAGAATCTGACCTCATTTAGCCTTTAAGACTGGAACAGAAGTCTGCCACATGAAGACAACATAACTAACAAGTTGATACGCATGCACCAAGGATTTCTCCTGAGAGGACAGTGATGTTTCCACTCTTACCCACTTCAGTACCAACCCCACATACCTGCTGACACTCTTGTCAGTTAAGCAAGCCCACTGCCTGCACTGCACAGCTATAAAAACTGAGATCTTTTGAAGTTCTAGATGCCTTTATCCCCAACAAGCCTGCAAACTTCAAACCACATGTCAATAAGGTCGAACAGTCACTACTAATCACTGGGATCCAGGAGAGCGCGGAGAGCACGCGTCCCAACACAGGATCATCACAGGGATTGGAGCTAAGTTCCTGTGCTTGTCCTGCCCTGCTGCTTTACTAGTGCAGACCACCAACTTCCTGTGCTGAAGTCTCCCTGGGCCTCAAAACATCAGTAGTATTTTACAGCGTCAACCCAACAATACAGAATGATGATGCTCTCTCTGGGTTTTAAAAGTCTTTAATTTTTCTAGTATTGTTACTAGTTATTTGAATAAAACGGGCAAATGCCAAAAAGCTAAAAATTATAATAGCACTTCAATATTCCCTGAAGAAGGTAAATAAATACCTTGAAGAAATTTGAACTGAATTTATGTTATGTATGGTTTCACTGCTGGCATAAGGTAGAAATGAAGATGTGTTAAGGTTATAGCTTTAACTGCACCGCACCCACCCAGAGCCAGGTGCTCTCCTGGTTATCTGGGACCTCTGAATGCCCTTTTAAAAGACATTCAAGAGAAAAACTCTTAGTCTTTTCATTATTTCATTTTTCACACAAAAAACTCCAGGCAATTTTTTAAAAACATGAGTATCCATATGCAAATAGTACTGTGTTGAGGACCAAAAAGGCAACATTTAGATCATCTAAGGAATAAATGCAAGCATGTAAACACGACTCGCCAATCCACACCAGTAACGTGAAATTCCACAGTAACAAATGATGTTACTCCAGTTTATTCTTTCTTAAACATGGGTTCTTCTAAACATGGTCCTCAACGTCTCTCCAGTCTTATTACAGGTAGGAGACAATAATAAAGTCAACTCCCTTTATCATTATATCACATAGCGCAGAAGAGCCAACGTGATAATGTGGAGAACGTGTTAAAGCTCTGGTTGCTCTGTTGTAATGGCGGTGCTATGAATGAGGGGACAATCACGCACCTGGGTTGTATTTGATCACATTTCTCAGAGCTTCCAAAGCCATTTCCACTCTTGGTAAGCGGTCTCCGTGTTGTTCCGACTCCACTTTTGCAGCATGAGTGATGGCCATGAATGTGTGCAAGTACTGGGCCTGAGAGCCTATGTAATCCAACAGACTTGCAGCAAACTCTTTTGGAACCTAAGCCAAGCACATACATATTTAAACGTGTCACTGTAATAGCTTACCCTGAAGGTTTTTAGAGTAAAAGAAAGAAAGAACCTCAAGACACAGAATGGATGTGATTAAACTGTAAACACAAATGAACACAGCTATGCATACAGTACTCCATCAAGGAGTGGGAAAAGCCAAAACCAAATACCATTTACCTCATTTTCTGACATTTTCCACACTTTGACCAGTATCTTGGTACAAGTGTTTAGGATATCTGTCCCCTTTACCAATCTAATAAGAGCATACATAATGTATTTTTTTACAATTATGTTGTATCTTTATAATATAAAAAGTATATATAGTTACAAAAGAAATTCAGAGGTTAGCTCTCCAACAGCCTTTACCAACCACTTAACGTCCTTTATAGGCTAGCTAGTTAAATCTACTTACTAATCCTTTGAATAATAATATACATTATATTTTGGTAAATACCAATTTCAAGAACAAGCTTTGAAACAAAGCATTATTTCTCACCCAACTTGGTGGTGAATGACTGTAGTCTTAGGTACTTGGGGGGCTGAAGCAGGAGAATTTTGAGTTCAAGGCTAGCTGGGCCACAAAGCAAACACGTTATGATTTACTTCTCTTTTTACAAGCTATTTAATTACAATATTCCTGCCTTCCCTCAAAGCAGCAAATAAGAGTAGCAGCTGTTTATGAGCTGCACGAAAGTCGACTGTTCAACACTGTGACCCATAGTTCTCACCCTTCCTAATGCTGCCACCATTTAATACAGTTCCTCATGTCGTGGTGACCCCCAACCATACAATTCTTTCTTTACTAGTTCTTAACTATAATTTTGCTATTATGAATCATAATATAAATATCTGATATGCAACCCTGAGAAAGGTTGTTTGGCCCACAGGTCGAGAACCACTGAACCTGTAAGAGGCTCATCACCTGTTAAGGGCTACAATACCCACCCAGGCTAACGTCTAAAGAAGTCAGCCAGTAAAGAGGTATCAATTCTAATCTGTAAAATGTGAAAGAGTCACTAGACCTCAGTAGGTATGATCAACAGCATCAGACAAAATTAAAAGCCAAGCACTTACTTCTAGCTGGAAAGTTGGGACTTCATTATAGACTCTAACAAAAATCTCACCCACGATAAGTTCTTTGGCATGTTCACTGTAGACAAATTCTGCCCCATAAGTTTTGTCACAATCGCCCTTTAAAAAAAGAAAAACAAGACTGTTAGATGTAAGAATTCAATGTCCACTTTTTAAGTCTACCCCACTTTGTCTAATAATGCACTGAATATGTCAAGAAGGGCACTCACTTTGAGAGAGGGCAAACATGATGGGACACACGTGCTAGTGCAAGGCTGGAACAGGCAGTGACAGAGCATTTTACTTCTGCTAGATTATCAGGGCTCATCCTCGAGTCTCAGGAGAGCACTGGATGAGGCAAGAACCAGAGCCGGCAGATGAAGCATATGATGACACTACTCTTCTCATTCCTCAAGTGCACACTTGACTCAGCCATGCTACAGGGTGTGTGTGTGTGTGTGTGTGTGTGTGTGTGTGTGTGTGGCACACTACAGTCAGACTGGGCGTTACAAGTAACAAATTGAATTAAAATGCCCAATTCTCCCAGTGCATTAATATCGTAAACAGATGTTGACTGTACGGAAGTCGTGACAATGAGAAAATCCTAATGCAGTGTTTTAAAGACTTAAATACATGTGTGTGCCTGTCTGTGTGGGTTTGTACAGGTGAGTCCAGGTGACTTTGGGGCAGATGTGTCAGAGATCCCCCTGGCGCTGTAGTTACATGAATTATGAGCTGCATATAGGGCTGGGAATACAGCCCTGGTCCTCTGAGGAGAGTAGGAGCTCCCAGCTGCTGAGTCTTCCCTCATACCCTGGAGGACCATTTCATACAACACCAGGCTATCCTTGAAATGCCCAGCTACGTGGTGGTTAGAGCGGTTGACTAAACATTTAATTGGTGAATAGCACATTGCTTCATCAAGACTCATTCCACCAGAATAAGTCACCTAAGAAAATATAAAACATTCACATACCTTTTTGATCATATTTTCTTGTTGGGACTCAAGAAACTCGAGGAGTTCTGCCCTCGTGGAGTTGTTCCACATCAAATACGGGCTCTCTGTGTTGCTGTTCAGCATCTTCAGGATCTGGGGAGACAGGCTACTGTTAAGTCAGGGGCCCTGAGGTAACAGACCTTGACTAGTCCCTGTCAGTCTGACCAGCTTGCTGATGCTCTCCTTGCAGTTAAGAAGAACCAAGGCTACAAAAGCTGCTACAGTTCTTATCTGAGAATATGTGAAACTGGGACTGAAATCTGAGCCTTATTTCAAGCTACTCGCCAGACCCAGTTCTGCTCCTGCACTATCAAGCATTGAGTTAGCAGTAGTTCTAAAACAGCCACACCACACTCCTCTCACATACATATACTTGAAAACAAAATCTGTCTCAGGAAGCACACTCATAAGAAAGGAAAATAAAGCTGGGTGGGGTAGGGTGGGGTGGCAGCTTGAATGGCCTGTCTCTGCCCTGACTCAGGCTACAGCTGAGGAGCTCTGCAGGCAGATGGTGCTTCCTTTTGGCTTTCTTCAACTCTGAAGTATAAACGCATTCCACATCTCAAGTGACTGAATGAAAAGTGTTTTCATTTCTCATTTCCAAAGCTCTAGGTCAGGAAGAGAGTAGAGTATGTGTGGTGGTTTGAATGAGAATGGCCTCTTAGGCTCATCTATTTAATGTCTGGTTCCCAGCTATCAGAACTGTTTGGGAACGGTTATAGCCTACTCGAGGAAAATAAATGATGACAAAACTCACTCAGAGATCTAGCAGTTTAAAATAAATATCTCATTCAATATAGATATAAATTATAGAAAGACTTGATTTTGACATAAAACATTTTAAGGCTGCAGACAGTAATCATGAACTTGCTGGTATTTCTGAGGAAAATGTTTGCAGTCAGCAAAAAGCATCAAACTAGAGAGTAAAAGATCCAGCCGAGAACACTGCTTGTTCCTCCTTATGGGAACTGCACCCCATACAGAGCACCGCAAGCATACACAACTACAAAGCAAGAGAAGGCTTAAACTCTACACGCACTTGGAATTTTAGAAGCCTGAGGATGCTTTTCCTCACAAAAGTAATAGACAACAAAAATAAAGAAAGAAAAAAAAAAGAAAAAGAAAAAAGAAAAACCGGTCCTCTGTTGTATGCTCTCAGGGTGACCACAGCTAACATCCGGTGCGTGTCCACCACTCCATTAGTTTTCTGACACCAAATATGGGGTCTGACCTGTTCACTTAATATCTTTGTTTTATTTTTGAACAGGTCTCACTTTGTAGCCAAGGCTGGCCTCTACTTAATCTTTCTTTATGAACAACCTAAGTGCTGAATTAATAAACCTTTTAAAATCCTGAAGCTTCTCTTACGTAAAGCACTCAGCACGTACTTAGTGTAGATCTCCAGTTTAATTCTTCAACGCTGTTTCCCTAGACTGTCTCCCAATGCCCTCACAGAGAGACACACACGTTGGGAGGTCGCTGAAGTACTGCTTATTTTTATCATGAAATATGCATGAATACTGATGTATAAATACATTTACATAGCAGTAAGAATAAGCTATGACGTATAAGAGACATCTAAAGAAACTCGGTCCCTGACTGGAAACATCACTGCAAACACATTCTCTTGTCTGAGCCCTTTGTGACCCAAGGTTGGTAAGAATTATGGTAGGCTGTGTTACTGAGAAACATGAAGCTGATTCTCCACCCCAGAGGTTACACTCCAAGGTGTGTTGTCACTGCCATAAACACTCAACACACTTGTTTTCTCGGCTGAGAGAACAAGCATGTGAATATTCAATTCTCAGGTTTCTTAGAGCAATAGGATCATCCTGGTCCTTTATTACTTAAAGGACTTTCACTATTCACAAGCCCTGGCTAGCGCTAGTCCATACCTCAGTAGTACTGGCTACAGCTAGTTTTCGAGCAATGTAGGGCGTCAGCATGCCAGCTAAACTCTTCCTTACAGTTGGATTTTCTGGAGTTGCTTGGTCTTCAGGCAAATACCCACCAAGGCGACTCAGAGCATGGACACTGAGTTTGGCCAAACTGTTGGCTACTTCCTGTTATAAAAAAATAAGACATTAAAGTATGTATATGTCTCCTTACATTAGTGACACAACAGAAACATTTTAATGATCAATGGAAACAGCTAGCACAGTGGTATCAGATTAGCATCACAGCGCTGGTGCCTTCGAGATTTATTTTGTTTGCAAACAGGGAAATCCCTTAGCACCCACATGTTCATCTGTACCCAATGCAGTGTCTTACACAATCACCTGAAAGCAGAAGGAAGAGGAAGAGATAGTGTCATGGTGTGTATATGCTCAGCTCAGAAGGTGTGGCCCTGTAGGAGCAGGTGTGTCACTGTGGGTGTGGGCTTTAAGACCCTCATCCTAGCTGCCTGGAAGTCAGTATTCTGCTAGCAGCCTTCAAATGAAGATGTAGAACTCTCAGTTCCTCCTGCACCATGCCTGCCTGGATGCTGCCATGTTCCTGCATAATAATGGACTGAACCTCTGAACCTGTAAGCCAGCCCCAATTAAATGTTGTACTCTATAAGAATTGCCTTGGTCATGGTGTCTATTCACAGAAGTAAAACCCTAAGACAGACAGTAAGGTAGGCCTGACTGATAGATTCACATGATGGAAATATGAACTATGAACAACTACAAGTATAAACCAAGAAATAAAAAAGATAAAAAAAACCAAAACAACTATAAAAATCAGACAAGTACAAAGGTGTTGTGGAGAGCTAGTCCCAACACCTTGATATATTATTGTCTTCCTATTATATAAACTACATAAACAATTCTGAAATCATAAAATTGACTGAGTAACTGAGAAAATATTTTATCATTTGCCTTAATTAAATCCCTCAAATACAAGCAGTTAAAATCAAAAGGGGTTGGGTATGGTAGTA
Organism: Rhabdomys pumilio; assembly: GCA_030674055.1. Taxonomy (NCBI): domain Eukaryota; kingdom Metazoa; phylum Chordata; class Mammalia; order Rodentia; family Muridae; genus Rhabdomys; species Rhabdomys pumilio. The sequence continues at coordinate 5,730,015 of JANHMN010000020.1, read as the reverse complement.
CATAGCTATAATCCCTGCACTGGAGAGCTGGAGGCAGGAGGACCGTCTGGGCTGTGCAGTGACTCTGAGGTCACTGTGGATTGTATTTTGCTAGCATCAGGAGCAGTCAACAGCCACCTTGAAACACAGCATCTCTGAATGGCTCAAGCTTTGCTTCCCAATGACTTACTAAAAGGTCACATGGGTTTGGGCTAAAATTACCTGCTGGTTTGTTTCTTCATTTTTCTGAATGCCACTCTCTTCTAATGTATAGTCGTAGTTAAACAGATAAACAAGCAGATACCACAAGATTCCAGCCTGAAATAGATGTGTCTGTAGCCAGAAATCCACAGCAAAAGAGCTGACACATTCTACTGCGAGGGCGGCCACCCGTGGGATACACTGCAAGGAGAAGAAAGAACTGACTTGCAGGATGAAAACACTGCCAAGGACAACTAGCAACGGGCACAAACCAGCTAGCTGTCTCTTGCACAGAACATCGCATAGTGTGCAAAGACTCAGACAATCTGCTTTCTTGACTTTCATCTGTTGATGCAATAAAGCATCAACAGCAACACTGTTAATACAATCAGAGGTTTGAGCTTCACATCAGCATCTCATTCCTATTAAACCTGAAGGCATCAAGCAGAAGCAACAGAGAACTCTGATCAGGTTCCCCAGTCCCAGCTGCCTCATTCCAAGGTCTGTGCCTCCATCCCTTCTACTCAAGGCAGCTCAAGTCTCTTCCCAGTCAGCCATAGCATCTTCAGAGCTGGCTTCTCAGTAGTTTCCTGGGAATCAGTATGTTCTTAGATCTCGGAAGCCTTCATAGTCAGCAGTGACTGGACCACAGGTTTTACAAAGTCCTGCCCTTTTATTAGATTTTAATCCCATCTTCTCTTTTCTTCTTTGGAAATTAAGTCTGACTCATTTCTTCCAGCTATGTCACTCTAGTGTTACCTTTTGTGTGCCAGAATAGGAGCAAACCCCATGATGTACAGCAATGTTTTTACAAGAATACTTAGAGATACAAGTGATTTACTTAAAAATAATTTTAGGAAATCACATGGTTGTAAATCAAACACTGGCTGTTTGAAAGAAAACCCACGATGAGTGTATCAGAAAGGACAGGTGTGACAGGTATGAGCTCTACCTTGCCAAAATACAGCACCCGGCAGAGGTCCTTGATGATGCCAGGCATTTCTGTGATCTTCTCCCGGCACTCTTCAAACTGGGCAGCCACACTATAGCATCTGCTTATGTGTCCACACACCTGCAGACAGCACAAGAGACAGAAGCAGTCACATGCACAGATACAACAAGACACACAGATGTGAGATGATGCTTAATATTATATGTGATGCTCTACTATTAAACAGGACATTTTGACTGAATTAGCAGAAATCTTAAGATTTCTTATAGGTGCAGAAACCCGCATACCACAGACAGACACATCCCAGCCTATTTTTGTGCTACCACTGAGTCAAGAATATTTTTGTTCTTTAAAAATGTTAAAAGTGTTATTAAAAAACCAATACAATGCAAAAGATTATATACCAGAGAATAAAAACCTAATACCTTATGTGTTTGCTCAACTTTTATTTTAAAAAAGCTCATGGGATTCTTAGTTAAGGTGTTTTTGTGCATTTATTAACAGGACATGATACTGTAAATTCTTTGAATATCAACGTAGCAGCTGTAACTCAAAGCCAGTACTCGACTGATTTATATCCTAAGTCTAGAGAAATGAAGGGCCACACAAAAAGCCATGCTCTGTAATTTAGTGAATTTGTAATGGGTTTTCTACAAAAAAAAAAAAAAAAAAATCAAGCTCTTTCAACCTCCACAAACAATAGCCAATTAATATACTTGGTAGAGGACAGGGGCGGAGACTGGAGAGGTGCAGAGGGGAGTGAACCGAGAAGGACAAAAGGATGAGTGTGTGAAGCTGCTGACAGGAGGGAACCTGAGAGCCAGCACACTGCACTCCACTTTCTTTAGAAAGAGGAAGGTGAGGGCACCGCTGCAAACCTGCTTGAATCACACCTGCAGTCCACTCTCTGGTGAGAAACTTAGTAGGGCAGGGGGCTGGAAGGCAGATCTGTGTGAACACCCAGCTGATGTCTGAACCGCCCGTCTATCATGGAGCTTACTTAGCCTCACCTGCACCGACATGTCACTTGGCTTACTGGAGCGATTCAGGACAGCCACACAGCGACTAAATGCCTCCTGTAACACCTGTCAAGAAAGAAGTATGCCATTAACTCTCTGTTTGACTTGAAAGATAAAAAGCCTTTTCTAGCAGGGGTAAGAACACATAACCTTTTACTATTACATGTTTGGTAACTAAGCACTAACTCAATTGACATATGTTAAATAAGCACGTTTAAAAAAAGGGCCTCAGGGGTTTGCTGCTTACTAAAAGCATTCCCAGGTACTACTTTATACTCAACACTATCTTTCCCACCTGGGGACTCAGGACTCTCTCACTCCTAAATTTTTACCTTTGATTTTGGCACAAGAATACAGAGACTATGATGCTATGCTATCTGCTGGAATAAAGGAAAAGGAAAAACTGTACTACATGCATTTGCACTGAGAGCTTCTGTACTGTAAGAGCCACTTAATGTGCCTGGACAAGTGTAAAGATCAGCCGGCGGAAAGTTCCTATTACCTCTAACCCGTTCTCTCTTCTGAGCTCTTCTGCATTGAGGGCTGAGCAGTTGACTGTGTGGAAAGCCAGCTCTGCAGCCGCAGGCAACAGTGGTGATTCTTTTGAGAAGAGGAGGTCATCTGAAGTCTCCATTGTTATAGTTCTAATGAGCATGGGGTAACCTGCATATTTATAAGGCTGTAACTCTAAAGTAACAGAAAGACAGTGTTAAGGTCACACCACAGCTCAGTATGCTACCTCAAAAATTCAACAGTCCTTCTATTAAACCTCTCTTAATTCACTTTCCTTTCTGGTGAGTTCATGTAACAGATTACAATATTTTCCAGTAAGTTAACTGCACTTGGCATGGAAATAACTGATTTTGCAGAATATCTGCTTTCTGCCATCCAGGTGACCTTTATAATTTTTCGCTGGATCACACACTGTGACACACAGCAAGTACTCCTGCAATCACACTGGCATTCAGCACACAACGCTCTGAAGAAGAATGAGCTTCTGTGTGGAGTGCACATCAGCACTCTGTGATCAGCTTCTAGAACAGGCTCCCTGCTCTTTCTATTTTACTATTTGTTTTAAACATTTACAAGTCCTGAAATATGAACTGTTACTAGAAATACTAAATAGAAAATGTATTAACCATCTGCTCAATTCTGTTCTGATAAGTACAATTAGAGGTGAAAGCTGTCACCCACAGGTAGTGTTTGCAAAAGAAAAAAACCTATTAAATGAAGCAAGGCTATGCAAATAATCAGTCATATTATATTTTTAAATTTATTTTTTATGTATGTGAGTGTTTTGTCTGCATTTATGTATGCATATTTATGCATGCCTTGTGCTCTTGGAGGCCAGTAGATGGAATTGGGTCCCCTGGAACTAGAGGTATGGATGGTTGTAAGCTGCCACACGGGTTCTGGGAATTGAACCTGGGTCTTATGGAAGTGAAGCCAGTCTTAACCACTGAGCCACTTCTCTAGCCTCTTGAGCCATGATATTTTTAAACACATCTGTAATTTCACTTGTAATAAGAAGCTGATCAATAATTACCTGCCTTAAGTTATACTGTTTTAAGCTGACTTAAGAAGAAACAAAGTAAATATGTAGGTATGTGTGTTTAAAACAAATTATTCAAGGTTTTAATGCGGATTTGTACCCTCATTCTTAGTTCTGGAAACCATAGAGCTAAGACGTTTTATGTATGTGTTCTCTTTAAGACATATACTAAAGCACAGCAAGGAAGCTCTCCTCACGGATCCAATTGCTAACTTCTCAGCTGCCCCTTCCAAATCCAATCACAACTCCCTCTCATCCTAAATTCCCCAGACATCGCATGCTGTTCTCAACCCCCACCATGTGCTCTGCTTCCTTCTCTCTCCACATCATCTTACATTGTTCTTAAGCCAACAGATTATCTGCTGTAAGAAATTCAACAAAGAATCAAACATTTCAACATACCCTTAGATACTCTGGGCTTTTTACTGCTGGGACTACATTTAGACAACTCTAAAGTGACACTTCACTGAAAGCAGTGCTCTTCTAACTATTCCAAAGGACACAGCATCCTGAGAATGACAGTATGAAGTAGGAGATGTGCAATGGCTAATCTTGTCAAGTTTCTTCTGCTAAAAACACGCAGACACGCTTGGTGTTTGTTTTCCACCTTCTGAGGCTGCGGCAGCCAGGTCAGGAAGTCTTTACACGCAACTGAAGATCATTAAACGGTCTTTAACCTTCTGATTCTACTCACTAACTTATATATAATTTAATGTGCTTGCTGCTAGATGGTAAAACACAGACTAACCACGTAGCACCACAGAACAGAAGCATCATTTGAGAAGGAAGAATGAAACCACAGGCGTGGAGAAGGCCCACAGCAAGCACTGCTTGAGACCTTCCTCTGGAAGACAACAGTTTTCCTGACCCCAAAACTCAATCCCAGAGTCCTTTGTAATAACAGTTTCAAATCTGTTAGAATATGTTGCAGAACAAGTAACTCAGTAAAATTAGCTAGAAAATAAACCACAATTTATCATGACAGAGGATTTACCTTCTTTATGGCGATTGAAAAGGATGCTCTGTGTTTTCAGAATTAAAATTATATTCTCTGGATCTGGACCGTCCACTATTTTTGTTGACTTGGTACATAAAAATTCATATGCTTTATTTACTTTTTCAAACATGTCCTGTATGTAACCACAGACAATTAGGTTTTAATTGGAATTTTTCTAATTAAAACTTGAGACATAATTGGTAACTATAGTTTATCAATTTCTTTAACTATTTTACCTTCACATTAAGGAATTCATTCCAACTGCCATCTAGTTGGTACACTGTAAGAGAGCACTACATTTTCCCCCCTAGAAGTATCCAATGATTTCAATTTTATGTTTTGCATAAAAATTTAAATATCCCATTAAGTATACATGAACACATACATACTAAGGGCCTATGGATGTACCTTAAATGGTAAGACACTTGTCTAGAATGCATGAAGCCTCTGGGCTTAAAGTCCTGCACCGAGTAAGCTGGGCACAGTGATACATGCCTGTGACCCCAGAGGACAGGGGCAACGAGAGCTAGAGATTATGTCAGATCCTGTCTCAAAAAACACACAAACAAAACCAAAAACAACCCTCCCCCCAAACTCCAAAATCCCAAAACAAAAAACACAAGAAAAACCCCTAAACTTAATATATACCAGAGACTGCCTCAATGTAGGATAAGAACTACTGTTAATTTTTGTCTGTGTGGGAGGGGTGGAGGTGAGAGGAGGACCTGTGGGTTACTTGTGGGTTAATTCTCTCTCTTCACTTTTGTGTCCCAGGTTCTGTGGCAAGTACACTGACCTGCCAGACACTCACAGTCTGGCCCCCAGTGCTGCTGGTTAGTGAGTGTTATGCCAAGCACTGTGTTCAATTCTGTTCTCTTATTTTATCTGCAAGAGTTATGTCCCTGTGTACCTCAGTGTCCTCATGAGGATCCTGCAACTCGAGACAGTGAATGGATTAGAAACCAAACACTGGTCAGTAGCAGCAGGAACCTTTATGTAAGGGCCAGACAACTGTCAGTTTCTCTACAATAGTTTTATTCAGTATTTTTAATATCTAAAAAGTTCAGCCTAGCAATTTGACAAATAATGTCAAACTTTCTATTTTATTTTTCTGATGAATTTGGATTGCTGTAAGTTCACAAAACAAAGCAATAACAACAAAAAACTCATTAAATTAAACTCCTTTAACTAAAACTAAACAAAAACAAAACAGATAGAAACCTAAAAGCCCACCAGGCCTTTAACTTTTAAAATGTTTACATTCATATAAGCAGCATCTTTTCACCATCAAGTCTTCCTTCTCTGTATATTCCTTCCTTCACTGTATATTTCCAATTTCCTAACTCTTCACTTAGGATAAGAATTTGGGTGTCAGGGGGCAGTGGTGACACACACACCTTTAATCCCAGAACTTGGGAGGCAGAGGCAGTCAGATCTACAAGTTCAAGGCCAGTCTAGTCTACAGAGTGAGTTCCAGAACAGCCAAGAGAAACCCTGTCTTGGAAAAAAACAAAAACAAACCACCACCACCACCACCACCACCACCACCACCACCACCACCACCACCACCACCACCACCACCACCACAACAACAACAAAGACAGACAGACAGACAGACAGACAGACAGACAGACAGACAGACAGACAGGAAAAAAAACAAGCTAACAGATTTTGGGTGTCGCTAGGGAAAAAAAACAAACAAAAAAATCAAACTCCATGAACATTACTTAAGCTGTACGGTGATGCCCTTCTGACAGACTGAGAAGCACACCCACAGAGAGTGAGCACGGCTGCAGGCAGAGACCTGCTCATACTGGTGCAGAACATGAGGCGGCACATACCCTTCCTTCTGGGTTCTTATCTGGGTGGTACTTCTGTGCGAGTCTAAAGTATGCTTTTCTGATCTTGCTTTCATCATGCCTGGAAGGAAGGAAGCTGTTTGTAAATACAGTAAGGCACATGTAAAAGGACTTAAATAATCATCTAACGTGATGTTTATAATACTCTCACCTCTATATGTCAGGAACTGTATTACTGATCCCACATTTGGAATTGATCATGTATTAGGCATCCAATTAAATCCAGTGAGATTTACGTAAGATTATATTTTTATGTTATCTTTATAGGTGAAATAAAAGCTCAAAGTCCCCTAAGCAAGGTTCAACTTATAAAATTTAATTGTTTACAATATAGTTTTAATATTATCTATTTTTTAAAAAGTACAGAATTGTATTTGGGATTTTGTAAAGTAAGAAGTATGTTTTAAAATCCAACAACAGGGCTGGAGAGATGGCTCAGCCGTTAAAGGTTAGGCTCACAACCAAAAATATAAAATCCAACAATATGTCAAAAGCCACTGCAGCTTATACAATTTTGTAACTATAACATTAAGTAAGAAATCTTTACAAAGACATTTATTCTGCTCTTACAAACATGCCTATTAAGCCACTTTCTTCTACTGTGTGCAGTCACTAAAAACCTGCTAAGCATTCTCCTAATCTGAACGTAGTGTCCCAGGCACAATTCCAGCAGACCTTCCTCAAGACAGCATACACTGTAGGAGAAAGTGGGATTCAAGTGTGTGCATGGGAGCCATGTGCCAGCTGAAGGCTAGGCCCACTGCACATTTTATTACTGTTCAAGTAAGAAAATGCAATGGTTACCAACAAGAACACAAGAATGTAATCTGGTTAGTAAATCTGTAATGTCAAAGTCAGTGCCTAGAATTCCAGATGATTCTCATAGGCCTTGTGTATAAGTAAGTATAGCTTTTTAAAATGGAATTTCATCTTTGATATTAATGTCTTAAGCTGAAGAAGATAACTATTACTATAATATTGAAATAACTCACAGCCCCTGTCCTATAGGCAGATTAAGCACTTCATAAGCGTCGTCTATAGACATCATAGGTGGCTTCTTTTCTACTTCCTTCTTCCAAGCGTCTAGGGAATCTTTCAGAAGCTTAACCTTAAAGACAAAGGAGTAAAAATCTGCATCCAGTAAAATAAAATAATTCAAAATATAATTTTAGATTTATATAATAGTTGTGCTGTATTTATTTAAAACAACATTTCTAGGCTATCTTAACAATGTTGGCAGCCAGGTAACTTGTTACATAATTTCCTTCTGTTTAAGTTTTATTTTTATTCTCATCTAATGTATCTTAATAACTAACTTTTAAAGAAACATTCATAAAACACAGAAAACCTCACAATTAGTAAAAGACAAAGTGTACTAAGAAAGCAAGCACACTGTGGAACCTTTCTTAAGGTCACCTACACATTACTGATACGCGGACAGAGAACTAAGTGCTGTAGAGGGAGGAGAAGAGGGGATGGCTAACACCTGATCTCACACCTACACACTACAGGAGTACACAGCTTTACACAGCTGTCAGGTTCTTTTTCTTTTTTTTCTTGATATAGGCCAGGCTGGCCTTGCAATCTTCCTGCCTCAGTTTCCAAATGACAAGGAAACACAGGGGCTCCCTACCAAAGCTAATTCTTTAGAATCTGAAAAACACTAAAATGTAAGGTACATTTTCCAGTGACTCAGTGGCGGAGCTGACATTAAACATCTATCTCATCAACAAGCTTCCAAGCTTCATCATTTCACATAGAGCTCTATCTCAACAAGTGCTGGGCTTGTCTTCATTTGGTCTTAGCACACTGTGCAGAGGCAGTGACTTGTGGTACCAACGCCAAGCATTCTCACATCTTTTAGATGGTAAGTTCTGCTACAGAGAAAGGAACAGCATGGCCACCCAGACCGACTTTATTCCAGCTTTCTACAGATGCAGGGCTCCAGGTTAGAGGAATCCCAAAGCCACGACAGGACTGGCAGAGAGCATACATAACAGGTCTGACCTCTTGCACATGCAGGAGCTATGCTATGTGAACACTCAATTGTCAGAGCCTCCTTTACAGACAGCAGCTAACATGTCTATCACCACCACTTTAAAGATGAATCAAGGCTTGGCAAAATCAATGTTCCATAGAGCTGGGTACTGGCCAGGGTCTGAAACTTGTCTTGGTCATAAAAGATAAAAACTGTAAAAATTTAAATACCTTCCAGAGTTCAAAATCTTCCCAAAATGTATTAACAAATTACTCAGTACATACTGTTGAAGAAAGAGAGAGAGTGCTCCTCTGACTGTCCATCTGTCCTGTCCCCCACCCACCCACCGCCTCTCTCTCCCTTCCTCTCTGTGAATAGTCTCACTGTTGCCTAAGCTTGCCATGAACTTTGGTTTAGGCAATCTTCCAGCCTGATCCTCCCAAGCAGTGGGGGCTGCAGGCATGCAGCACCGTGGATATCTAAAACCACTATCCCTTTTATCACAGGAGGAAAACACATTCAGAAGTGTTTACCACTGTTTTTGCAGTTTAAGAAGGAACAAACTGAACTTACCGGATCTTTAATTGGCCAATCTGGAAACCGGAGTGTATCACAAAGTTGCTTGAGGTAATAAATATTACAAAATAGTTCATTTTCTAGCTGTGGATAATTGATAACTGGGATGGGACAATATTGATAAAGTGCTCTTGTATTGCTCTGCAGGCGAGGTGTGAAGTCAGCAAGATGGGCAGCAATCTTCTCGATCATGAGACGCCTACAATCACAGAAGCTTCCATTCAGGCATTCTGAAGGATTATTTTACTTAAAGAGAAACATGGGTAATCATGCAAGAAAATGACATAAATATTCAGAACTACTCAACTATAAAATGAGATTAAATGTTACTCAGAGTATTTAGTCAGACTGTGTATACTTGGTCATTCCTACTAAAAACTCAAGCCTAAACACAAGGTTAGAGATAGTGTTTCCATGTATAGCCAGGGACTAAGGTTCTCTACTGTCTTCAAAGAAGCTCATTACATGGTATTATTCATCTGGCCCTAAGGTAAGCAGAACCCAATTTCTAAGAAAAATCTTTCAGAGAAAGGAACTCAGACAATTTAAAAAGAAAAATATTATACACAAAAATCATTTTTAATTTATTCATATACCTACATATTTTTCCCAATAAAAATGACACACAGACTGTCACTATTAAAAATGGTGGCCAGCATAAAGCAAGCCTAAAGGTTAGCCTACCACAGAAAGCCAATGAGGATAAACAGATGGCATGGAAAATGTAAAGCTGGCCTGAGAACTGAGTGACTCTAAGATCAAATGTCATACAGCTAAGAGAGAGGTGCGGGCTCCCAAAAGGCAGTCATCACCCTGGATCTGTGAACAGCCATGTCTCCCATGGACAAGTGAGTTGTATACTATACACTGCTATGCATTTCTATGTCTTGCCATTTTCTGTGTTTTCATAGGCTTCTCTCATGGCAAGTCTTTCATTGTAATACAAGACATGCTTGCTAGAAACAGTTATCAAAAATTTTTGGGGCATCTATTGTTTGATCTATTCTATGTATGTAAGCAAAATTTGTCGAGTACAGGCCTATTTCCAAGAATCTAAAAGCTGTCTTGATTGTGTTGCCATTAGGGTGACAGGTCACACAGAAGCTCTATTAATAGTAATTTCTCTTCAGGCCTTGTCAAAGCCTATTAGTTGAATTGGCACACAAGGAAACTGGTAAGAACTCTTCTTGCAATGAAAGCAGGCCTGAAGCACATGCAGCCCACCACAGCCAGGACTTACTCACCTCATCTCACTGCTCCAGATCGCTTCTGGAGTGTCAAATTCACCAAGGAAAATCTCAGAAAATTTTTCAGGTTCATAATTTTCTAGGTAGCAAACCATTGCTTCAGGTAGAATATGTCCTAGTATGCTTCTCTGAAAAATATCTTGTCCTTTAGTCTTAAAAACCAACAAAAAGACAAATGTAGTTAGAATAAAATCAACTTTAAAGATTTTGATAAATGAATAATTGGAGCATTTCAAGAGAGGACCACAAGGCCAAGCATGGTGGGACACACTTGAATCCTAGCACTCCCAGGGCCGGAGAAGGGAGATTTCTGTGAGTTCAAGGCCAGGTAGCCATGGCTATGTAGAGAAACCTTGTCTCAAAACTCATAATCAAATCAAACAAACATACTAACACAGTGCCCAACTAGAACAAACCACTTCTGTGCTCTAGGGAGTTGGACGAACACAGTGAAATGTGACTCCAAGGGTAGCAGTAACAGCTAGCTCTGCAGCAGCCTTAACGGTCTCAGGGGTCACCTGCATCACCACACGGGAGTAACGATGATGAGCCAACCTGTGGCCATGGAGAACAAGGACGAACAAGGAAGAGCCACAGAGACATCCATCACCCACCTCGTACTACTCCAATCATCACAGGTCCTACCCATACATGTCATTTTCAAAACCAAGTAAGTCTAGCTCCTTTTGAAAATTCTTAGGGTGTGTGTGTGTGTGTGTGTGTGTGTGTGTGTGTGTGTGTGTGTGTGTTTGTATCCTAGAACACATGCCAAGGCATGCCTGTGGAGGTCAGAGACCATCTTTCCACCATATGGGTCCTGGAGACTCAAGTCAGATCTCCAGGTCTGGAAGCAAGCACCTTTACCTGCTCAGCCATCTCATCTCATTAGCCCTGAAATCCAGATCTTAAGAGGTTGTTCTCATACAATGCGTGTAAAAGTTAAGAGGAGTATAAGGGGGTTCATTTAAAGTAATTACAACTAACTGGATCAAGAAGTCCAAATCTGGCTCAGAATTTAATATGCTACATTTTAAAACTCTTTTTTCTGAGGATGGAAATCTGGTCCTGATGAACACAAAGCCTTTCTTCCTTCTAGCTAGGTAACACGTTTTCCTCCTCCAGGACAGCAGCAGACATGGAAAGCAAGCGTTTGCCACGTGGTGTAGGGCATTTTCCGACGTTTTGCCAATAGTGATAGGTTCACTGTGAACTGCGGGGAATCGGCTGTTCTGCTTCTAGAGCTCGGTTACTTGGTAACTCCTACATACAGAATGTTGTTGTGATTACTCAAAACATTTAAGTGAATAACTTCTGAAATCAAAGTTTTCAGGATCTCAGGAGACATCCTCAACTGTTATGGCTTCCTACATGAGCACGAGGACTTTAACTTAGATGCTCAGAACCCACAGCAAAGCCTTGTGGGCAGCATGAGCTGGAACCCTGGCCCTAGAAATGGGGGGAGATGACACAAGGACAGGCAGGCCCCTGGAGCTCACTGAGGAGCCGGCCCAGGCAAGACATCAGCCTTCAAGTTCAATGAGAGAACTTGTCTCAAACACCCAGGTGGCTAGACAGACACCTCAGGTTGACCTCTGGCCTCCACATAGGTACATAGGAGAGCACACACAGGCACACACACAACCCCTATGCCCAGTTGTTTTGTTCTAAGATATTACCTATCTACTGATGCACAGAAGTAAAGGAGAAACGATGCCCAAATGACTAACACTGTATTCAGTATCACTATTTTCTATCTATCACTGAAGAGATTCTATTCGATCTATGTTTCTATATTAGATAGACATACTATCTAAGTATCACTATTTCTATTAATAGTTAGTGTATTATCACGATTTGTATCTGAAGTGAAAGGCCGCCATTCTGTTTCCATTTAATGGTGCTAGGCAAACTTGTTTACTCTCAGGGCTTCAGTGGCTATTCTATGAAACCTTCATTACTGTTTAATGTCTAACCCTGAAGTGGTGCAACAATCTTCAGTGTCTTCAACAGAGGCTAGCTTCGGGTAAAATCTAAAAATTAAGTGCTCCTGCAAAAGCCTAGCAAATTTGAAACACCTGCCAATAACTATGTGACAGTGACGTCTCTCTGTAAACTATAGTTAACAGGTAAGGGAAGAGCATTCTTGAGAGCGCAAACACACACAGCTTCAAAAGGAAACTTCAAAGCATGTCTGCCTTGGGGTCTGAACCAAAATCCCAAGCATTACTGAATCTTAAGAGATTTCAGTATATAATTAACTCTCTATAAAAATCACCAAAAGCTATCAAGGGATAATTCATGGTTGTGATTTCAGTGTAAGCATACTTTATTTTCATTTTAAACAATTGCTTAGCCTTTTTAACGTGTGGGTACTGCAAAGAATGTGAATGAATTACTAAATATGATGCCTACTTTCAAGCACTGATAACCAAGTCCTGCAGACACCAAAACTGAGCACCCAGACAGCACACTCAGGGTCTGTGCTCAGGGGTCGGCTAATGTGCTTACCTCCTCAGACTTGAAAGCCTGTTTGGTATGTGTATATTTCAAAAACCTAGGGAAAAAAAGAGTATCTTTCAGATAGAGAAATTGATTAGGTTTTAGTCTGAAGGTTTCTAAAGACTGAACCATTAATAAATTTTAAAACAGTAAAAAAAAAAAAAAAAAAAAAAGTTAAAAAGGCAACTCATAAATCCATATTCAACGGCCTGAAATGTACCACAAATGTTTTGATGATCATCTTAAGGTTACATAGTAATATAAAAAATATTCATTTTAGACAGCAAAATATAAAACTCCAGGTATAACATAAATGTATTTATATTAAATATATACAAATATACAGTAAAATAAATTTCAAATACTAGTTCTAGTAAACCGGCACAATACTTTTCTTCTACTTTCCAAATTTTTAGATATTTTAATTAAGATAATGATTATAATGAAAAAGCAATGCTTCAAGAGTTCCTATTAAATGTACCCACATATAACTGAAATAATTTAAGACAGTGTCTTCACGGCCTTACCGAGCAACAGGAAGCACGTTGGAACCTGTATACATCATGATGAAGAAAAACACTCCACTGAGATAGAGGCGAGGTAACTGTGGGTTATCTTGCATAATGTGATGTAATAAGATGGCAACCTTCTCAACAAGGATAGGGTCAAAGGTCAGCAGTAGCTGAAAAAGCAAATAACATGTTTTGTTTGGTGAGTTATGTTGAGGTTATCATTTCTTACATCCATGGGATTCCATAAACTTATATCAGACTGGCAACTGACTAAAAAAGGGCTCATTCTACACTTAATGCAGATAGTAATGCAGTAAACTGTTGAGAACTGATCAAAATACGATCAGACAGAAGACCTAATGTGTCCAAAGCTAGTTGTGTTATGTTGTTACAGGCAAAGTTGCTAGAGAGTATTTCTAATGCACACGCATGTGTTGTCTATATGTGCATTTATGTGCACATGAGCACGGGTGTATACATCCATGTCATGTGTGTCTGTGTTGCATTAGTTTCAAGTAAATGAAACGATGAAACCTCTCTGAAGGACACTGGACTTGATGAGAAGAACAAAAATGAAAAGCAGAGCTAAAGTGCACCTCAGAGGCTGCCACTACCACGGCCCTGAAACACAATGGGCTCTGGGACACTGTAAGTCCCCCTCAGGCCACTGACTACATCCAGGCTAACAAAGATCTAAGCTCAAGTGTTCTGAATGTGTGCTAAGCCATTTTAGTTTTACTTATTATTTATATAATAAAGGTGACATTTCAATTTTCAATAAATACTTGCTCCCAAAGAATCACAAATTTGAAGTCAACTGCTACTAGTAAAACCAAAACCAGCATATAAGGTAGAGGTAAGCACTGGCTCTACTGACAGAGTGTAATGTAAGCACTGGCTCTTGGAGACAGGCCAATAGTCTAGACTCAGTTGTGAGAAAGAACAACTGTTTGTCTTTTAAGTCACTATCTTAAATGTCTCTTGCTTTATGTCCTATCTGTTCAACAATGCAGTCCCAGTTCTACTCTATGACAAGGCTTAGGAAGGAATAATCAAGGGCAGTCCTGTAGGATTTTCTCAAATGCTATGGACAGATGCAGCTTGAGCTTAGGTATAGGGAAACAGCAAATCTTGACTTTGCCTTACATTATCAATCAACAACAGAGTATTTCAAGTTGTCCTGCACAAGAAAGCTGAGAACATCCACTCACTGTGCACCATATCATTCCCTGACTTCTTAAGCTGTGTCGGCATATGGTCAGGGCAGAGGACATCCTACTTGAAATAATACAGGAACCTATCTAAGCAGGACACAGTGCTTAAAAACTGCCTGAGTTACCTGTGTTCCAGGAAGATAAAGTGCTCCTACCAAGGAAAAAACTATGGGGAAAATTACTTTTAAGAAATATTTTGAACCCAGTATAAAATAAACAGGTGGATACACCATCAGAAGATGCTAAATTTAGCAGGGCATGATGGCACACACCTTAATCCCAGCACTCAGGAAGCAGAGGTAGGCAGAGCTTTGGGAGTTCAGGACAAGCGAGGTTTACATGGTGAGTTCCAGATGAAGGCATTTCTGGTGAGGAATGGGGGCCAAATTCATCACATCTTTCCTTTAGTGGTATTCAGATACCACTAAAAGTTTTGATTAATCAAAATACCCTTCACTGACCAAGTTCCATTCTATACAGACAATGCTTAAATATTTTTCAACCATCTTGACCTCAAATGTAATGCTTCTTGTATTTACTTTTTCCCTTTCGGTATTAGAAGCCTTAAGAATGTTTGGGTGACAATTTTCTGGGTACTTTATCTTCATGTTGACAGGATCCAATGAACACAAATCCCTTTCTTTTGGTATTACCTCAGATACATACTGACTTGATCTTCTGGGATTGGCTCATAACAGTTAAAAAAAAACTTACAGGGCACTTTCACTTAAGAATATGAACAGAAATGTCCATAATAAGAAAGTATATGTATAAGCATGCTGTGGTAGTTTGAATAAGAATGGCCTACGAATAGGCTCATATATTTGAATGCTTAGTCACCAGGGAGTAAAATTCTTTAACAGAGTTAGAAAGATTAAGTGTGACTTTGCTGGAGGAAGGATGTCACTAGGGAGGGGCTATAAGGTTTCAAAAGCCTTTTTATAGGTCCAGTTTGCTCTCTCTGCTTGTAGATCAGGATGTAGCTCTCAGCTACTTTTCTAGCACCAAGCCTGCCTGCTGCCATGCTCCCTGCCATGATGCTAACGGATGCTACGCTTCTGAAACTGAAAGCAATCCTCCCATTAAATGCTTGCTTTTATAAGAGTTGCCTTGGTCATGGTGTCGCTTCAGAACAATAGAAAAGTAACTAAAACATGCTGATGTTTAAATAACAAAATCTGGTCAAATAAATAAAAAAGATGTTAATTATGTTCTCAAGTTCAGAAATCAGTGATTTCCACATAATGTAACACATAAATATAAGAACATATAAGCTATCACTCTCAATGTAAAATAACAAAAATTATTACCACAGATCATAAGGTCTATGTATAGTTAATGGGAAAAAATGAATGCATACTTCTAAGAATGGAATAATAAGGAGACAGGAAGTTTACCTAAAATCTCTAAAGTTTATGGTAGTCTCAGGTTTAGGTACTGTAAATTTCAAAAGAACAGCACAATACAGAAAGAAAGGAAATTTTAGGATATTCTATATATCCAACTCTATGCTTTGAAGTGGTTGTGAAACCAAACCAAATCAAATCAAACCAAAAACCCCTCAACTGAAGACAGTCAAACCCTGAGGAAAACACTAGTGAGGAGTGCTGCTGCACCCATCAGAGAAATGACCACACCCTTATCTGTGGGCTGCTGTATTCCCTGTGGCTCCATGCCAATCTGCAGCACAAAGGAGAGCACAGTTCCCACAGTGATGTGACTTTGAAGAATGGATTCTAAATAAAATCCCTTTTGGATGACTCTGGAATCTGAAGATATCACACGCTTAGGTTCCTGGATATAAAATCTTCCCCAGTACACCCAGATTAAAAACCCAATCTAGAATGCAGAACTATGGCTAGAGATGGTTTCACAGTTAAGAACACAGACTGCTCTGGAGGAGACCTGGATTTGGTTCCCAGTACCTACAAACGCAGCTCACAACCAGGTGTAAATCCAATCCAGGGGGCCTGATACACTCTTCTGGCCTCCAGGAGTACCAAGGATGCACATGGCACACAGACATATATACAGGAACAACACTCATATACACTGAAAACAAACAAGACTTGAAAAAAAAATAAGTGAATAAATGAAACAAATGTAGCTTGGGGTTCAGCTTTATGAAAACAGAATGGATTATAATGAAATAAAGACAAAAGCTATAGTACAATCACATAATTTTTACAATACTGTGCTAGCTTGGTAGCACACAAGGACCCACCTGGATGACATGGGGAAGGCAGGTGCTATCTGACAGCAGCCTTTTCACTCTGGGTAAAGGACGAATGATGGCATTATCCTGATCCCTAGAAAATATTTTCTACAGTCAACATTTAATGTATTTACTGGAAATTGTATATTCAGAGCATATGGCATTCTACTAGGCATGAAGCAAGTTACCTTCCTCTTTTGTAAATGAAGACTAAGCTCTCATACAGCTGGGAACATGATTAGGTATTTGGTTTAAATCTACTGGCTGTATAATATGACTTCATTTCCTTCCATAAGATTTCCTTGAAAAACAGTCCCCTAGAAGAGCCAAAGACTCTTATTTATTATTTAATTGATTAAACTTGGTGCTGTCTAACACACTGTCTGTGGACAGTCCCCCCAAAGGTCCTATCAAGCTTTGTCAAATAAATTTAAACCTTAGTTCAATGATGGTCGGAACTCTTCAAATACAACTTTAATTAATGCACTACTAGTTCGAAATATTAACTGTATGATTTTTAATCTAATCTGATTTTTAAAGATCTGTAGATGAACAGAGTGTTATATGTATTTTCTAGTAATTTCTAACTACCAAATATCTTCAGAATAGCATTAAAACAAAATGGTATGTGTACAAATATTTTATGAAGACTGAAATATTTTAGGTAAAGGCCACAAATGTTCTTGTTACAGGAAACAAATCCTCGCCTATAATGGTCCTGTGGAGTGAGCTGTGGGACGACCATCATGCCATCTTCAGCAGCAGGCCTGGCTAGCCTGGCACCCCAGGCCCTGGCCCCCACCCGACATGGACTACAGATAGCTGTTTCCAACCAGCCCTTTCTAACCCATATAAATACGACTGTCACCACTGCTCGAGTCCAGCTGGCAAATGCAAACTGTGGAAGATTATTTGGCATCCCCCAGAAAAGGCTCTTTTCAGTTTTTACTACATCAATATAACTTGCCAACTATTTCTTTATAACTGTTTCAAGGAAGCAGTATGTCATGTCACATAGGACACCTCTGTTAAACTGCTACAGTAACCCTGTAACATTACGGAGTACATATCTACACAATGGGGAAGGGAGGAAATCTGAGAGTCCCTGTAAGTCATAAAAACATTAATGACATTGTACCTGCTTGGAAAATATCCACACATTGTGATCAACATGTTCAGTATTAAGGTAGCAAGGTCAGTTTCATTCAGAACAGCCTGCCCACTGGCTAACAGGCACCACTTAAGCTGAGGTATCGCCTGGAGCGGTCGCCATCCATCCATGCCTTGAGCCCAACATCTGGTTTTTGCATTCAACATTCCTTTGGCCCATAATTCTTGCATCTTAATTGATTGAAGGCATCATTATTACAAACACAATATCAAACGAAAAATTTGCCAATGTTTTCTCTATCAGTACGGTACATAAGAAACAACAATCCACTATGAGACAGCGATGTGCCAGCTCGGCAAATACACTAGGAATACACAAGACCTTGCCAGCAGTTTTTCAGGAACCCAAATTTGACTATTAATATAAGAATAAGCACTCAATTGGCCAACAGAAGAGTACAAAGACCACTGAAAAATGCACAAATAATAAGCAGAGTGGATAATACCAAATTATGGAAGAGAAGACTTGGCTCTCTTAAAACTGTTTTGGTCAAATTCTGACTGAGCCTAAGAGGCTAAGACTAAGACTAGGAGGACAGGATCAAACACTGGTGAAGAAGGATGCTCTTGCCTCCAGAATTAACAGATATTATTCAATGATCTTTGGTACATATTAAAAACTTGATCATACAATGTGAAGCCTGAAACTATGATGTTCAACATATTAAAGTTTTGGGGGAGGGAACTGTAGCAGCCTGGATCAGAGTAAAACACGAGCACAGGCTTCAGCAGAGTAAAGCCTTTCTGTCCCTTCCCTATACTGTTATTTAGTGTCAAACTTATTCAGTATAATATATATACATATTTTCACTGAAAACTCAACACTACTTCCTGAGTGACAGTCCTTCTGTAACAACTGCCTTATAAGATTTAACATTCTGTACACAGATGTACATCTCTAGAACCTTAAGTCACCGAATTCTTTAGAAGGAAACAGAGTTATAGAACCACTGGTACTGAACACAATCGATTTAAAGATACTGCACTTCTTGAGGCTGGAGAAATGGCTCTGAAGATTAGAGCCATTCCTGCTCTGTCAGAGGATCAGTTCCTAGGACTCACATTAGGTGGCTCATAAAAACATATCCCTCCAGTTCTGGGGCATCTGATGCACTATTCAGGCCACCTTAAGCACCTGCACACACGTGACATACATTCACAGACACATATACATAAATATAGTATCTAAACTTAAATACTGCACATCTGTATGAGTGCTAAATAAGAGGGCATAAGAAGGCACAGACCTGCCAGGGATGACACTGCTCATCTGTGTTGTCGGTATCTATCAAGTCTGGGCTACATGGTAAAATATGGAAGAGTCTTTCTTAAAGAAAAAAAACAACCAAATAGAGATTCCAAGAAGTTCGTACATAGCACACACCTCATGAAATCCATAGGGCCCACTCCTTTCTTTGTCTGCGTTGCCAAAATACCACTCCTTCTCACTCTCTCTCTTCATATCTGGAGAAGCTTCAATCACATTGCTCTATGTTAGGAGAAACAAACAATTTCCTAAGTT
This sequence comes from Rhabdomys pumilio, assembly GCA_030674055.1. Classification (NCBI taxonomy): domain Eukaryota; kingdom Metazoa; phylum Chordata; class Mammalia; order Rodentia; family Muridae; genus Rhabdomys; species Rhabdomys pumilio. The sequence continues at coordinate 5,710,523 of JANHMN010000020.1, read as the reverse complement.
CATTCATCTATCTAAATTTAGGGATACCTATATTTCCTATGGCCATTAATAAATTCTCAGGGCACTAAAATTTCAGTAGCAAAGAATGCTACAAATAATTATACAATAAACAAATATTAACCTGAAACTATGACGTCTAACATATTGAAGTTTTGGGGAGAAGTAGGCTTCAGTATGCAGCTGGGACCAGGGTCAAAACACCAGCACAGGTTTCAGCAGGTAAACACTTTCCATCCCTTCCCCACACTGGTAAACTGAGAGCTGCTGCTGCTGCTGCTGCTGCTGCACACACTTAGGCTCTACCTGAAGACTATTCTGCCCAGTGACCTGTAACTTCAGCAAGGAGAACATTTCCTAACCTACTCCTATGACAAGCAGTGTAGTCTCAGCCTGTTGTGGCTTTAGTCAGCCACAGACATCCAACTGCTCAAACAGACTCAAGTAAGGCAGAAGTGGGCAGCAATCGATTCCCTGTACCTTCTTTGCCTACCTCCGTTGTCTACACGCCCCTTCTCTTCCTCTGGTTATAAATAAATGCTGTCTTGGGAAACAGCACCATGAACTATTTTTTGGCTTAGACTGTTGCCAACTTCCAGAGTCATAGACAAAACTAATTAAAATTAGAAAAACTAGATTTTTTAAATAATTTTTCTCTCTTAGCAACAGAGATAATTCTTATAGTTTGTTTTTTTTAATATTTTGGGAAGATAACAATTTTTATGTAAGTTTTGTGTACTATGGTTTGTAAATACAGCTGCAATGGTCAGCTTTCAGAGTCAAACTGTAAATAAAACAAAATGGCTAAATAAATTGTGAGTAAAGCAAAAATTAGCTTCTTGGATCTAACTGATTCTGAGCTTTCAGGTGACTGTGGCAACGTACTTAGGCTCTCTGCTCCTCAGGTTCTGTGTGACAAAACAGAAAAGTGATGGTAGCCACCACACAGGGCCACTGAGGGTTTCGAGTATGACCGTATTCAGAACAGTACTTAGTATATTGTAATGATGCTCAATAAGTGTTGTGATTTCTATTAGTCATACCTAAACCCCAAATGCCCCATTGTAAAATATTTAAAAGGCTTTTTTTGTCATAAATATCTTGAATCAGAAAAATGTTCTAAATTATATCTGAAAATAAAAAACATCAAATAGGCTAAAATTTAGATCTCTCTTTAAGTCAAGCGCCAGAGAAGGCCTGGTGGCTTTGTCCTGGTATATGGTTTGAATAACGCCCCCGTGGCCTTAGGGCAAGACATATTCTTGGTGTTTGTCAATGATGATGTTCTAGTTACGTATCCAATAAAATCAACGGAAAGGTCACACTGTGTTAAAACCAAGCCACTGGACAGCCATACAGTTACTGTACCATAAAAGACAAATGTTATCAAGTAATAAAACTGATTCTGGTGGTAATGATTCTGTTTTTGCACGCATTAATCTCCCAGCATTCACACTATTGTAATTACTGGAGAAACATTGTACTGGCTATGGACGTAAACCCATTTGCAGGTTTCAAAGAGTCTTAGGATTCTAAAATTGTATCCAAAGAACACAAAGCTTGTAGAAGCTAGGGAGCAAACGTACTTGCAAGGGCACTGTCGCTCGGCTCACATGGAGATGTGCAAGAGTCAGCAAGTCCACAAGAATCCTAATGCCATTTGAGTCCATGAGATCCTTAACATTTTTCTGAAAGAGGAAAGGGTTTTTACACGTTCCACTTAAATATGGGAAAAATTAATAAGCATTTCCCTCCCTCAATAAAGACAAAGTGGCATGATAAACCCTAGCCCTACAATTATCCTTCCCATCAGTAAACAGGTTATCCAATAACCAGAAATAAAATGGTACATTAAAGAACTCTTTCATGTTCCACTTCTGTGGTGCTGCCCGCACACTGGGTGAGTGCTCTACCTCTGAGCCATACCTCCAGCACCTCCTGTCTGTTTCTGTAAACATACAGGACTAGGCTCCATTTAGCACCTGGAATACCAGGACAGAACACTCAGGAAAACTGGCAAACCTTTCCCTCTATAGACTCAGTTTTCTCATCTAAAGAGAAAAGAGCCATCTCTGGGCGAGCTGCCTGACATGTTGGCAGTGCTTGGGCACACGCCTTGGAAGTGATGGTGTGTTTATAGAAAACACTGTACCTTATTGAGGATCAGCTTGTTCAGGAAGAGGATCAGCCTATCCCGCTCAAGTTTATCAGTGCACTAATGAGACAAATGACAAGTTAGTCAACAGTGGATAAAAGACCCAGAGACAGCTTCACAAAATCAACTGACAGCTCTTAAGAAATGTCGGTTCTGAAATATTAAAGAGACACTTACATCTGTCTGCCTGTCAATTACTCAACAATTCTTAAGTGTTTTACATTACATGAAATTTTATGGCACTTATCTAATTTCCTAGAGGGGAAGATACTCTTATGTCATTACAGAGACTACTATACTAGCTTTTAGGAGACAAAAAGTGAAGTGAGACCCTCAGGCTTGGCAAACGGTGCTCACTAAAATGAACACCAGTGAGAAGGAAAAGGCGCTCTGAGTGCTCTGAGTCCTCCAGTTCCCTGAACAACAGTTAAGATTCTGGACTGCACAACAGGCAGAGTGGTACAGGCTCCCAGTCTAGCATTTGGAAGGCTGAAACAAGAAGATCCCAAGTTCAAAGCCAGCTAGAGCTATACACTGTTTGCAGCCAGCCTAGGCCACTGAGAAGGATCCTGACCACCACACTTGTCCCCCACCAACGCACACACAAACCAAAGAGAACAAAGGACTCAATGGTGTGGCTCAGGTTAGTGCTAGCAACAGTGTTTTCTCACTGGCTGTGCTCTTGCTTCAGGAACTTTCCACAAAGCGATGGCTCAGAGTTGACAACCATCATGGTTGGCTATTCTGAAAACTGGTGAAACGGCTCTCTTCCACAGAGTTTGTTAACATTGAAATGGGTCAAACAGAAGAACACAAATACTAATGCAAGAATGAAGGACATACTCTGCATCAAGTACATCAGTCACGTTCACCCCACCCCAATGCTCAATCGTCGAATGGTAAGCGGCATAAAACAAAACAGAGCTAACTTACAAAAAAAAAAAATAAAAATCACCGGTGTTCTAAAAAACTTCACATAGATACAACTCTAAGAGTTACTATTTCTATTCTATGCCTCTTGCTCTCTCCCACACTTAAAAGTTGGCAAGAAATCACCACAGTTGCTCAAAAGCAAGAGCTGAAAACAATAAACTGGAACAGATAAATTTTATCTCCTTTGTTATTTTCCTATGCCTTCCTCTTAAATTTAAATAACTGTAATATCACAGAGAAGCTCACGCAGGAAGTCACTGTGACAACGCCACAGCTCAGTTGTGACGCTATCTACCGGCACGCTCCCACCACAGTGTCCTTACCCTTTCTAACATCCCAATGATGTATCTCGTATCTGTGAAGGGCCCTATTTCTTCATGGCATCTGCCATAAACGATAGCAAGGGCTTGTAAACACAAACACTTCATGTTAACTTTTGGAGTGAGCAGGAAGCGGTGGTAGAGCTCATTGAAAAATTCATACCTAGATTTAAACAGAGAGTCAATAGAGACAGCCAAGAAGCAAACAGCGACAGCAAAGCCATGGAGACGGGAAAAGAGACTCACGATCTCTTTATTGATCCGCTTTCTTCATTTTCATCTTCCTCCAACAGCAATCTCAAGTAATAGTCTCCTATTTTGATTTCCTCTGCCAGGCACTCATATTTAACCTTTATTAACAAATATAAACACCGGTTTAGATTATAACAAACTTTCTCCTGTTCACGGTTTAACATTTGCTTTCTTTCTTTTTGATTATTTGAGACAGGGTTTCTTAGCCCTGGCTATTCTGGAACTTGTTTGCTCTATAGAACAGGCTGGCTCCAACTCAAGAGATCCATCTGTCTCTGCCTACTAAGCTTTGAGATTAAAAGTGTGCACTGCCATGCCTGGCTGAGTTTATCATTAAAAACAAAAAAAAAAAAGAAAAAGAAACCAACAGGTAATACTCTGTGTGTGTGTGTGTGTGTGTGTGTGTGTGTGTGTGTGTGTGTGTGGCCATATAAAGGCCAGAGGTCAACATTGGGTATAACCCTTTCTAGGCCTCCATGTTTAAGAATTTGCTATCTTGTCTAGGCTGGCTGTTCCTAGAGCTGTGTGATCTGCCTGTCTCCACCTGTCCCTGACCAACAATGCGGGTGCAGACATGCGCTGCCATGTTTGCACCCCCCCTCCCAATTTTTATTATATGTATGAATATTTTGCTGGCATCAATGTCTGTGTATGTGTGCAGTGCTTGTGTAGGCCAGAAGGGGGGCAATGAATCCCTTCAGACTGGAGGTACAGTTGGGAACAGCCATGAGGTTCTAGGAACTAAACTCTGAAGAACAGTCAGTCAGTGCCATCTCTCGAGTGACACACTTAGCATTTTAATGTGGGTGCTGGGAATCTGAACTTACATACTCATGCTTGCATGGCAAGCACTTAGCCACTGAGCCATCTCCAAGCCTCTGGTATTCCTATACTGTGACTATTTCAGACAAATATTGACAGGTTATGAATGGCTCGACTTCATCAGTCTGTGCACAGAGGGGACAATCTTCCCTGCGGCACTGACGGCCTGCCTCACAAAGGTGGCTTCAGCTCATCCTTCATGCCTGGTCAACATGCTAAGGCATGATATCAACATGGTAAGCACATCTTAATACCTCAGGAGCCCTTCTCTGACTGTCAGGGGAGGTAATGTGTGAGGAAAACCTCCAGAACCAGACTCTGGAAGAACACCAGGACCCTCACAACTTATCACAAGGGAAGAATTATGGATAACTGTAAAAATTAATTCTCTGATGACATTATCACAATTCTCTATATAAAGCCTACCTAGAACTGCTTTTAAATATGTACATTAGCATTTTATATCCACTTTCCTTTTCTTCTGCAGATTCTGAATATTCAATGCACTCAATTTCTATTACTGACATCCACCTGTGGTAGTACTACTCTGAATGCTGAAGATTTAGCAGCCGTAGAACAAAATTCTGCTTAGGTTTAAGGCTGCTCCACAGGAGGAAACTTATGCCTGCTACAGTGGATCTAGCCAAGAATCTGCGGCTAGGCAGATCATAGGCCGAGTTGTGAGCCTACTGTGATTATTTTGCTAAATGGACATAGTAACAAATTGCCTTCTAAGTATGCAATTCCAGGAACTGGGGTGGGGTGGGGTAGCTCAGGGGTTAAGAACACATGCTGTTCTTGCAGAGGATCCAGGCTCAGTTCACAGTGAAGCACCTACATCAGGCACTTTTACTAACTCCAGTTCCAGGGACCTCTGCTGACCCCTGCAGGTACATGTACACAGTACACATAAACTCACATCAGCACACACATAAACACATAAAAATGTAAAATTATATAAATCTTAAGCATGTATCTGTGTACCCACAGATTAATGCAGCTCTGAGTTCTCATTGGAGAGAATTGTATATAGCATATGGTAGTTAGAGACTCACAACTAGTTAAAGTGCAGAGAACAAGAATCCTCGGAATGTTCAGACCTAAATGGGACGTCTATATTACACTCTTCCCTCTTAAGGCTCAGGGACATTGAAGACCAGAAAGCAGAAAGATGGTGAGCTGGAGGTTGAGAAGGACCAGAATAAACCAGTGACTTCTGGAAATGTCAAGACCAGTGCATTTACGAGCTCACCACAGCTATGGCCGTCTGCCTAAGACTAAGCCAGTCAACATTCCAGCACATGTCAGGGGGAACCCTATCCCTGGCTGAAGAGCTATTGACAGTTATGGCTGCTAGGAGAGGGAAAATCAGGTTCTCTAGAGGCGTGTCCCTTGGAAGGCTTACCATGCTCCAGGGAATAGCCTCACACCCAAGCATATATGGGGCAGCACTCATTGGACTTGGCCAGTTATAGGCCTTCAATCCCCAAACTCAGGAGGCAGAGGCAGTTAGATTTCTTGAGTTTGAGGCCAGCCTGGTCTACGGGGAGTTCCAAGACAGCCAGAACCAAAACTACAATTAGGGTATGACGTTGTGAAGGGGATTTGGGGATGTGGAGGTACATCTGGGAGTAGATGGTGGTGACAGTGTGTGTGTGTGTGGGGGGGGGCTCAATGGGATCCAAATATATTATGTGCATGCATGAAGTTGTGAAGAAACAAATAAGAATATATCTTTAGTATTTTTGAAAATTGGTAAGGGCTACAGCGTGAAGCAGGATAAGCAGGAAAGGGAATGCACAGAATATATGTGTAGTACAAAGGGGACTGTGCTTTTACAGGATAGACAGGGAAGGTCTATCAGATGATGGCATTGAAGAAAAGACCTGAAGGAGATGAGAAAACAAATTACGAGGCTTTTCAGGAAGAAAGGCTGATTTAAGGCAGAGGCTAACACTAAGTAGAGAGCTCTTGGATTAAGAACATGTGGTGTTTCCAGGAAATGAGTGTAAGTGGAACTGAGAGTGAGGGAGAAGGGGTATATGATCAAAGCAAAACCACACAGGTAAGTGATTTCAAGAAGCCAGATTAATAGTACTGAGGAGACAAGCCATAGGTGCAGTAAGGCCTGAGCAGAGAAATTATACAATCCACTCACATCTGTGTTTTGCTGCAATATGGGAAATGAACCTAGGGCCTCACACATGCCAGGCAAGCACTTCAGCACTGAGCTCTGTCTCCAGCACGATGCCTGACTGTGAATCAGATGACCTTGTCACTGTGTACAAGTACAGGGGTACACGTAACAGAGTGGGGGTGTGTGAAGGCAGTGATGGTGAGACAGCCCAACAGATGGAGGAGCTCTGGATAATTTCTGAAGGTCATACAATAAGATTTGCTAAGATCAAAAGACTACAAGAGAAGTAGAAAAAACAACAGCATAGCTCTAGAGAGAGACAGTTATATAATCAACTTGTGGATGAATATACGCACATAGTCTAGGAAAGAAAGTCTAAGCAGGAGACAAAACCTGATGAGCTTTCAGCAAATGGGGAGTGGGGACGCAGGAGGGAAGAAAAACACAACAACAACAAAATCACAAGATGATGAATCGAGGCAATGACTATAAATAGAGGCCCAAGCACTAATCCCTAGGGGTGCTGGCTGGTTTTATGTCAACTTGCTAGAAGCTGAAGTCATCTGAGAAGAGGGACCCTTAAAAAAATGCCTTCATAAGTTGGGGCTGTAGGCAAGTCTCTAGGGCATTTTATCAATTAGTGATTGGGGTGGGATGTGTGCGGGGAGGGACTAGGCCATTGCAAGTGGTCCCATTACTTGGCTGGTGAGCCTGGGTTCTACAAGAAAGTAGGCTGAGCAAGCTATGAGGAGCAAGCCAGTAAGCAGCACCTCTCCATGGTCTTTGCACCAACTCCTAACTCCAGGTTCCAGTCCTCAGTTCCTTCCATAGTGGACTACAGTGTGGAAGTGTAAGCCAGATCACCCTTTCCTCCCCGGTGTGCTTCGGTCATGGTGTTTCATTGTACCAACTAGAACCCTAAGACACCAGGCCAGCTTGTGGCCACAGAGACGAGGAGAGAGGACTAGAGAAAAACCAAAAAGAATTGACAGTGAAGGAAACTCAGGAGACTTCAAGTGCCTTAAACTAAAGTATGCAAAAAATTTTCTGCCGGGCGGTGGTGGCACACGCCTTTAATCCCAGCACTTGGCAGGCAGAGGCAGGCTGATTTCTGAGTTCGAGGCCAGCCTGGTCTACAGAGTGAGTTCCAGGACAGCCAGAGCTATACAGAGAAACCCTGTCTCAAAAAAAAAAAAAAAAAAAAAAAAAAAAAAAAA
>JANHMN010000020.1:5660368-5702680 GCA_030674055.1 Rhabdomys pumilio | reverse complement strand
GGTGGAAACACTAATGCAAGTCAAGACAATACCACACGCCAGTTCAGCACACTTCACACATGTAAAGGGCTTAACTCACCATATGGTTTTTGTCCTGAATTTAATTGTAAAAAGAAAAAAAAATAAGATGAAAATATAAAAAGGAGACTATGAATCTAAATCTGGCAAGCTGTATCTATTATACACATTCCACAAGAACGTCACTGATATAACTCATCTTCACTTTACAACAGAAGGGCCACCTGTGTTTCCAAGCTTACAATTCCAACTTTAGGCAGTTGTAGATCAAAACTCCCGTAAAGCTCAGGATCTGATTCACAGATATGTATGTAAGATTTGTGGTTGGAAGGTGGAGATGATCTCCAACAATCCTTAAAGGTTGTCATGGCCCTGGGGCACTTACTGTAAGTGTAACCATACATATTTTAGACACGAAAACCCTAATGTTCAATTTAACAAACCTAGAGCACTGAGTGGTTTCAATTAACAACCTGAAATTCTAAACTTCGTTAGTGTGGAAATTGAGATAAAGCAAGAAAATAGACTCGATACTATTGAATGAATAAAATTAAATAAAGATCAATCTGTAACAAAATTCTATTTGAAATACAACTTATTAGTTATGTATGGAAATGTCTACAAATTTTAATTCCATATACTATCATAAAAGCTAACACAAACTGACTTAAGTACAAAATAATTCAAAGTTTAGTGTTTACAGTAAGTCAATTCTGAAAACTTCTCATTAGGAATCGGCAGCACTTCCAGTGGGCATGGTGGTGCTTGTCTGTGATTAGACTCTCAGGAGGCTGAAGTGGGAGCCCGGAGAGCTAAACAGTAAGTTTCAGTAAGGCTCTATCTTAAAGAAGCAGAAAAACAAACTAAAGCAACAGCATGGTACTTTCACTAAATTCACTCCCTTTCATATAAATGGGTAACAGTTTAGAATGGCAAAAATATAAAATTCATACCAGTAAAGAATAATTCCTCATAAAAATGTATGTACAGAATTAGAAGATAAAAATCCTAGGTAAAAAAGAAAATCCCTAAACTGAAAAAAAATTCACATGTACCAACAACAAACTATACTAGTCAACTTAACCAAAGGCCACTACTAATTCAACACATAGCATCAACAGCACTCGAAACTGGCTCCATAAACATCCCACAAGAGAGACACAGATGTCTTCAGGATTTGCCAGTCAGATTAACAAAGGCACAAAGCCACTCCATCACTGATATTGTTTGTTTCTATGCATGTGACAGCCACAAAACTAAACCGCTGTTTCCTTCATAAATTATCATTATGCAGAATAAACAGAATGCATATTAATAAAAAATAAATGAATAAAAAATAATAATCAGTTTATCTTCCCAACTCAAATGTTTTCAATCATGTGCTCAAAATTTTAACTAGCCTGTGCAAACAATGCCAACAGATCAGTACGATAAAACTGGTATTAAAAATGCAAATTTTCTCTTCCATAGTGATGCTATTCCGATTTTAGAGAAGAGGAAGGTACATTTCTGAAAAACCCACAATTAAGTAGGTGGTGAGGCTCAGCTCAGACGCTAGTTAGCAGGTACAACCTCGATGTGCTCTGGCCTGAGGGTCTGCGAAGTGGCTCTTCACACCGCGGGACATCACTAAGGCAGCAATGACCCTCGATGCTCAATGCTAAATAACTCCTAATATAACTCCTAAATAACACACTGATCCCAATTTCAGATCGATCGATGTGTTTGTTCCCTTATATTCACACAGACCGGAAATTCATTTGCAGGAGAAACTTAACTGATTTTCTTTGAATAACTAATAATAAAGTAACCTCCATAAATAAAGACATTGTAGGTGTTGTTAGAGAGACGCAGAGTAAGTCAGCTCTGAAAGGGCACTGGGTTCATTAACCTGCATCATCCATGACAGAAGTGTGTAGGCGGCAAGAACTTCTGTGGCACATGCTAGAAGAAACTAAAACTCCACATCTGACTTTGGTTCAAGGGACAGTATCACAAAATGTACAATACATTTAATTAAAAAATGTAAACGGTATCTCTAAACTGTACTTAGATCTAAATAAAACAGGTAAACAAGTGCACTGTATTTTTATATGTACAAAGCAAAATATGAAAATTGGAATATGTAGGAGAAAACTTAAAGTAACTTTAAATTATCTAACTAAAACCTTAACCATTAGTTACCCAGACTAGTGACTGAGGAAAATATGAATCAGAATTGGGTGAGGTTAATTTTTTTTTAAGTTTGAGTATTCTGACAGAAATATTTTGAACTAACGCCTGTAACTGCAATGAATCTGACCTAGGACACGTTCCCTTTTTTACCTCTTTTTAAAACGTAATCTTTAGAGAAAATAATTACAGTTTCTCTCTTCCTCCCTCTAAACCCTCCCATGTACAATCCCTTGTTCTCATCCAAATCCATGGCCTCCTTTTCTTTAACTGTTAAGACTGAGACACACACAAGCACGCATGTGCACACACATCCATGCACACACACACACACACACACACACACACACGGTACAGACACGAGTACACACGTGGACGTACATATATATATATACACTGTCTCCTAACACTCACTCACCTCTTTCTGAGCAATGCCCATCCTATCCCTCCAATGCATCAACACAAGATCAACCTTTTCTTTGGCAAACTTCTCAACTTCTTTGGCAGCTTTTCCAGCTAGTCTTTGCCACTCTGGAACTTTATTAAATTTTCCATATTGATCCTGTAATATTAAAATCATTACATAGCTACTTTCATAACTATATACAGCTGGATCACACTATTTCAAATAAGAAAATAAAAAATGGCATGCCAGAGTTTAGTGAAGAAGCAGAAGTGAGCACTTGTATAATGAATTAATTTCCTATACAAGAAACCTTAGCCTGCCCACTCAAGTTGCACAATGATCTGTTTTGAAAAGATACAAGTGGGGTGAACACAAACTCAGGAGTAGGACTGCAGAAGACAGCTGAGAAATGTTACACAGCATCACAAGAAAGACTTATGTAATTTACTCAGGGACAAGACATTAATGTCTGTCTGTCTATCTGTCTGTCTATCTATCTACCATCTGTCCATCTGTCTGTCCATCCATCTGTCCATTTAGATACAGAGTCCCACTCTGTGGCCTTGGCTGTTCTGGAACTCACTCTGTAGGCCAGGCTGGCCTTGACGGCAAAGAGCTCTGTCTCTGCCTCCCAAGTGCTGGCATTAAAGGTATGTGCCATTACACCCAACTCAGGACATTAATAATTAACAGAGATACTGAAAGAGGAAAAGTTACAAGTCACTTTTATTCAGTATTTATCCTTTTTACCAGTAGAGATCAACTCTATATTCTTTATAAAATACCGCAGACACCCAAAATTTCTAACAAAAGCCATTCTTGAATATATTATTAGTAATGGATTAGAGAAAACCTTACTATCATTAATACAGTTGGATTGTGCTGACAGTGACACAAGTCTGTGAGTGTATAAAAAGTTAATTTGCTGTACATCATCTTGTGAGCTGTAACAGTCAGCGCTCAGGGCAGCTCTTTACTTCAGGTTTAGTCCTCTAGAGAAGAGGGCAGCATGGCAGCACCTCAGCCCTGGCCTGGAGAGCGTACTTACCATTGCAATTTTCACATTGTCTCTGACATGCATGCGGTCTGCATCCTTCTCCGGAACTGGGTCTGAACTGTCCAAGTATGCCAACAAGCCTGGTGGCTAACAACAAAATATAAAATACATTTTCAAAATAAAAGAAAATTCTGCCTTCAAAGCCCAAACTCAGAACTTTAGTGTTCTCAAACACTACAGTTTGGCCACTGGAGCAACTCTGTGTGGATGCCCAAGAGTACATGCCTCCTCAATTAGGGCGTAAATAACATCATTCAATTCTGTCTGATGTGAATAAAAAGCTTTTCATTTTCTCAACAGACTCACCAAAATGCGTTTCAACAAGTTTGTGGCAGTTGTGTTATCAGCAGTCCAGAGTCCCACTAGATGTCTACTTAGCTGTCTGAAAAAAGCAGACGTTGAGAAAGGTTTCTGCTTTAGCTCAGCTAGAATAGAAAGGAATTTTAAAGAACAAATTTCATAATTATAAGACAATGTCTTCATATCAATAATCCCGATATTAGAAACTATCAGAATATATAATGAAGAGGAACTTTAGATACTCTTGTAAATATTAATGAAGTTCCTTCAATTTAAAGTGCTTCCCTGATAACTACACTAATTTGTTTTAAAGCCTTCCTCTCTTTTACTGCACTGGTTTACTGCCTGTGTGTTTGTATGTGCCTGCGAGTGTCTGTGTCAAGGTCAGAGGACAATTTATGGAGTAGGTTTCACTTTCATTAGATGGGTCCAGAAGGCTGGATTCAGCTTGGTAGGTTGCTGGCCACTGCCTTTTCCAGGTTAGCCATCTGACTGGCTTGAATTTTTAATGGCACGAACATGACATAGGTTCTTACCCACTTACAGAAAGCAAACAATATGTGCATGCACACACACCACAATATAGTTCCTTTGTGTAACAGATACTGATGAAGCATGCATGAGTGGTTTATGCCACTACTCAGAAAGAAGAAACTGTAATTTCAGAATCAGCTGTGCTCTGGGCAGTTGAGAGAGTCATCTATCAGAAGCCATAGAGTTAAAATGGTGCAACTCAGGCAGCCTGGAGTAAACAAGGCAATTTATGTTTATTGTTCTAAGTAACAACTGGAAGAAAGGTGGTTCACCAGAGACTTGAACAACAAGACTACTTTAGGGTGGAATTATGTTAAGATTTTTTTTTTTTACCCTTTCTTTTTCTTTCTTTGAGTACCTGACCAGATTGACTTAAAAATTAACTCTGTGAACGCTTCCCATGTGGGGCTGTGTGATGCAAACAGTCACAGGAAATAAACAGCCTGGCCTATGATGAGGATTTCTAAGCTTCTAGATAGACTTTCTTAGACGCCCATCCCACGCCTGTGAATCAAGACTCTGACAACAGAAAAAGGAACCTGATCCTCCCACCATAACCCTATCGCAAATCATCCATGAACGGGGACAATGGTCCCTGCAGCATAAACCTTCATGGAACTGCACGGATCAAAAGCAAATGGAACACTTATGTAATCCCAATGCTCCTGCTTATACAATGTTCAAATCTAATCTAGAGAGAAAGTTAATTTATGGGGACTCCATCAACTTACCTATTCGTAAGCATGCGCTGATCTGAGCTGATTGTAAACATCGCGGTGTGTAAGTGTCGAGGTAAGGCACCCTCACTCAGGGCGAGGTCCTGCATCTTGGTAGCAATATCTCTGTCACCTTCCTTTGGAAAAAGGGAAAGATGATACCTAAAACAGCAATCTAGAACAAACTCTTTCAACTTTATTTTCTTTTTAAAGATTTATTTATTTAATGTATGTGAGTACACTGTAGCTGTCTTCAGATACACCAGAAGAGGGCATCGGATCCCATCACAGATGGTTGTGAGCCAGCATGTGGGTGCTGGGAATTGAACTCAGGACCTCTAGAATAGCAGTCAGTGCTCTTAACTACCGAGTTATCTCTCCAGGCCCCACTTTTAACTTTATAACACCAAACTTAGTTACCCCTAAAGAAACACCAGGGACAGCAGCTAATTTTAAAGATATTATTTGTCTTTAGAATGAGGCTTAAGTTTCCAGCTAAATTTACCTTATGAATTATACTTTGCTAAATTTAAGACTTAAAGTAGGATGACTTCTAGAGTATTTACTTGCTAATAACAGGGAAAGGTAGCTGAGGGAGAATACCAATTCTTATCAAAGACACATACAAGTCAGGCTTGTTTTGCTAAAATCATTTTTACGTCAATTATGTGGTTAAAGGACAGTGTGGTGTAGGGAAACTCCTTATTCCAGTTCTTGTGGGTCCCCCCCACCCCCGAAAACACAACTTTTTCTTTAAGGTTTACGTATTGTTTGAGGTACTTGCCAAGACTAGGTACAAATTATATCTTTTAGAGATATGAGGTACAATCACTGGCTATGAATTTAAGTGTGATTTGTATGTAATGCCCAAAGTCAGCACCATGTTTCTAAAGGATGACTTGTTCTAGTGCTGCAGTGGCAGAATGCTGGGAGAACTGCTGAGAGGACACTGACATTGGGGTCCTAACTGCGACTCCATGCTATAAGCTCTGCAGAAGTCAAAGATGAACCTAAAACTGCAAAGAACCTGTTAGCTAGAGAGGGAGAATTAGACTTCAGCAATGTATATGTATATACGTGTGTGTGTGTGTGTGTGTGTGTGTGTGTGTATTACTAAACACGCACAACAGAAACAAAAGCAAACGCCCATCCTCTAACCAGCTTGACATCTACATCTTTCTGTCTGTCTTTATTTTGCTATAAAATACTTAAGGGTAAACTAATTCTTTGCTTTTTATCAAATTGTTTTTATGCATACCACAACAGCCATGTTTTGTGAAGAACAGAACCTCTTACATTTTATCCAAATTGCTAGTATGACATAAAAATACAGGCATTCAAAAGACATTTAGGTTGATGTCACTATAAACATCACAGAATGCAGCTACTATTTAATAACTGATCTTATCTTTCAAATGTTTTTAAAGATTTCCTGTGTTTGTGTATGAGTGTTCTGCTTACAAGTATAATAAATACAGCACACACAGGCATGGCAGAGGGCAACACAATACTGCTGTGAGCCACCATGCCTGTGCTGAGAACTGAACCACTCTCCTCTGTGAGAACAATCAGTGCTGTTAAGCCCTGGGCAACTCTTCAGCCCATAGTTTTATCTTTTAAAGAGCACAAGGCAGAGGGACTTCTGTTGTTGCTCGCAGTGACATCCTTCTCCCATTAACTCTTCCACATCAGATCCCTGCAGAATCTCAGTACCTCGAGCTCAGTGACACCCAACATTAAGGAAAGCGACAGGAATAAAAAGCGACTTTATGTCACAATAAATAAACAAGGTGTGAATGCAGTATCTGGAGATGATAGTGTATGTTCGTTCTCAGTGTGACCTCTGTCCTCAAATTCTGAATAAAAATCTAAAACTACTCTTATCCAGAGAATAAGAAATGTCCCCTCAAAGACTGAATGGCAATGCTGTCAACTTCAATGAAAAGAATCAATCAATATTCCAGGAACTTTAAGATTTCAAAATGATTCTCTCACCTCTATTATTGCCTTCATAACCAATCCAGCTCCCTTCACAATCGCCATAGAAGGATGCTTTAAAAATGAAGGGGAAAGATCAGTGAATAAAAGAGAATTTTACTCTGACACATTTAGCTGTTCTGCCTAAGGACAGTTTGTGCAAGGTGATAAGCCACAAAGTTAGGGAAAGCAACTAACTAGGAAAACCAATTAGGAAAAGACTCATCTCAAACTCAGGTCAGAGTCGAGTTAAGCATATCAGGTTTATGACAGCTTGGTAAAAAGGCAACACTAACATGAATAACAATAAATTTGATAATTAATAGCACTAAAATCACAAATATTTATATAAAATATGTGTACAAATATATGACTACAATAAACAGTACAGTATCATAGTAACAAATATTTTCCAGTGCTTATGAACAATCTGGCAAAAACTCACGTTGATTATGAGGACATTTGTAAAGAAAGGGAACTTTAAGCCTATCTAGGAAGAAAGCAAGCTTTTCACTACATCTGAGCTAGCAAAGTATACACAACAATGGCCCATAGTGTCACAGCTCTACATAAAAGACCAAGAATCCTGTGGGTTAAAAAAATCTGACATGGTGTTGAGCCAGGCGGTGGAGGCGCATGCCTTTAATCCCAGCACTTGGCAGGCAGAGGCAGGCGGATTTCTGAGTTTGAGGCTAGCCTGGTCTACAGAGTGAGTTCCAGGACAGCCAGTGCTACACAGAGAAACCCTGTCTCGAAAAACAAAAAAACCAAACCAAACAAAACAAAAACAAAACACAAAAAAATCTGACATGGTGTTGTTCAAGGTTATGCTGCCTCAATGGAAGCATGCACGTATATACATACACATGTGCACACACAATTTAGAACACTCTGATCCAGATGTGAGTGGAGCTCAGTAACACAGTGCTTGCCTGGGACACGAGCAAGGCCCTAAATTACCGATTCTATACCTCGAAGGGTAGGGAAGCAACAATTCTTAAAGGAGTCTTTCAGACAGTGAAGTCATTAGACAAGGAACATGCAAACTCACCTGAAAGAGTTTAAAAAGGGTTCTTCCATTGGAGGCTACCATCTCTAAGAGCATATCAAACTGCTGCCCTTCGGTTGTCTCACTATATGGAGCACAGAGGGCAAAAGTAAGGAAGTCCAAGAGTGAACTAATTACTAGGGCACCAGTCCCATGATCCTGAAAGAAAGCAGCACACTGCTTAGAAACGGATGCAGGGAGCTTCAGCCCCAACACAGCAACGACATGCTCCTTTTCTTCATTCTGGGTGTCACACAGACACAATGACTCAAATTCTTCAACAGAGATTTAAATGTTCATGGTGCTGGAATATTTATTAGTTAATATAGTAAACCCACTCTTTATCATTTTCTAAAGAACACAGTTAAAATTCAAGGTTAATTATTTAACATAAAACCTCAAGAGAATAACTCAAATTTCTCAAATGTGCATTCTAATTAAAGTTAATGTGTAACTGAGTGGAGGGAGGCAGGGAGGGAAGAAGACAGACAGAGGAAAGGAGGAAGGGAGAAGGAGAGAGGGAGGAAGACAGAGAAGGGGGAGAGAAGGAAGAGAGGTGTGTCATAAATCAGTCACAGGGCTGCAGCGCTGGCTTAGCAGTTAAGAATGTTTGCTGTGCTTTCCAGGCAACCTGGGTTCCATCCCCAGCACCCACATGATGGGTAAGCTCCCAGGGGATCTGATGTCCTCTTCTGATCTCCACTGACATTGCACTCATGGGGCACAGATATACAGGCAGGCAAAACACACACATTTAATAAAAATGGGGGAAAAAAAAAAGAAAACTAACAATATTTGTAAAACCGTGGCAATTTTATTGTGTTCATAAAATTTCTATCCCCTAAGAAGGACAATGCCTGAGGGACTGGTAGTCAGTTATGGTGAGACTTATTCTTAGAATAATTTATTCCATAACATTTTATTTTTTAAGGAAGAAAAAAATCTTAAATATCCTTATAAAAGTCTGAAGGCACTTCTGGCACTCTTTTCCATTTCCTAGTCAGCTAATATTATTAGCAACCTCCAATTACTACATTAGCTAATAAAGCCCACGGGTATTTTGTTACTAGTGACAAATGAACTGTAACCATTTGAGGGACAGGCACTGTGACAAAAACAAGTTTACACCATACTTCTGGAAAATCTCTGAATGACATTTCCCATGAAGAAAAATTAATTACAACTTACCACATGGGAATTAAATTTCTCCAATAAGTTTTCCAGAAACTTCTTTGAAGAGAGAAGAGAAGCTTTGTTTAGCTGCTCCTGTCGTAAGTCATAGTCATCGTGCATAGGCTGTTGATTAAACAGTAAAACTCATAAGCAGTGTCCTGTGCTGGCGTCACAGAAAAGGCATTATACAGACATTTGCTCCGCATGGAAGCAATTAAAAACCGTAGCCTTTAAATCCACGGCAGAAGGAAAACTTGTGATGAGCAGCAGACATAGCTGACAGTTCTCGCGTCTCATCAAAGTTGATAATTTCCCCAACAAGTAACTGAACATAATCTTTCCACACAGTTACTGCACAAGCATCGCTCTTTCTCACAGTCACAGGCCTTCTCACCAAAAGGGAAACAATTCCTCATCCCAAGACCTTTATAATCTAAATTTGAAATGATGAAACTCAGAATTTAAAAGCAAGTGCTAAAATTGGCAAAGTAGAAAATACTTTTTCCCCTCAAGGCAACTGTCCTTTGACTGCCGATGCCTGCATGGTGGTCAGAGGAGGGCTCAGATCCTAACCTGACCGAGGCTTAGGTAAGGGAAGCAGGTGACTGAGCCTCAACATCCTCAGCTGTAAAAGCAGACTGCTGGGACTAACCAGAGCCAGTCCTGTACAGAGCCAATGCATAAACTCAGTTGTCTCACAAAATGTATATTCTAGCTTAATTCTTTTACAGAATTCTTTAGAATACTTGAGATAATAAACTTTAATTCATTTTGGAGACTAAATACAAGGTGTTAAACATGTGATTATGCTTGTCTGTCCTCTATCACTAAGATTGCCTATAAAGCTTTACTTACAAATAATCCCAGATAGTACACAAAACCCTGAGATAAATGAGTGTCACTCTCTCCACTCTGTGTCACTGAGCTACATCTGTGCCACTCAGCTTTCATGTGTTGCTTCCTCGGCCACTATCATTACCCCAACTCATCATCTGTTTCTCTGCAAGACAATTTTTCTCTCTCCTCCATGTTCCACCAGAGTGGGCTTTTCTAAAAGTCATGTGATTGTTCCCTTGTTGAGAAATCTTTCAGTTGATGTTATAAAAAGACAAACCCAGGCCTTTGTTCTGGTGGAGAAGGCTTTTCCATGAGTCCCAATCACCCACCCTCGCCATCCCACAGACACCTACAATCACTCCCTGTTTGCTGTGTGTGCTTCTCATGCATGTTTTTGGACATGCCATCTTCCATGCGAGGCAAAGCCTATCCAGAACTGAAAGATCCCTACTCAAGTTTTGAAATGTAGATTCACCGAGGCGCCTTCTCCTCACCACCACCAAACACTAAGTGCTACACTCAGGGTGCCATGGGCTCCGTTTCACATTGCACATGTGAGACTACCTCACTAGCCTGTCAGCAAGCTGGATGGAAGGAACGCACACAACACCAGTTGGTACACAGGCTGTGCTAACTGAAGAAACAAATGGCCACGACAACAGCGTAGGGAATGCTCAACTACGGATTTACGAGAAGGAAAGGTTGCAGTCAACCTCAGAAGAGTACTCACACACATGAGGGCACAGAGCATATCCACAGCTGCGTGGATGACTCCATTGTTGTTTCTCTTGAGTGCTTTCACTACCTTCATTCCTAGGCGCTCCCGAAACCTTTCACAACAAACACCAAGTACAGAACAGAAGGTCACACTTATTATTATTAAAATTACACATCATCTTAAGTTTCCACAGTGGCATGGTGTCAGTTACATGTTCAAAATCCCACCTCTGGAATGCACTTCCCTAACCATATCTGCTTTACCAGAAAACCTTTTCAGTGTTAATGAAAGGGCAAAAAAATTAATGGAAATCACTAACACAGAAGTCAGTAATACTACCAGTGACTACGGGCCGATAAACCACATCAGCTCCACCTACCTTCCTTTTTCATTGCCCAAGGATAAAAACTTCTAAACCACCACATATAAGAGATTTAGCCCGCATAAAAGAAATAAATTATTCAGTATTTTCTATTTTAAGTTGTTCAAAAATCTTTACATAAAGTTAGGTTCTAAAAGCAACATGCATGGTTTTTTTGTAGTCATGGAGATTAAACCCAGAGCCCTGGACATGAGGCAGCAAGCCCTCTACCAGGGCTAACTTACTTTGGAAGCTGAGTGAAGGCCAAGAAACCAGCTTTGGAGGCTACAAGCCTCCTCACAGCTTGGAACTGGCTCTCAAGTTCTGCATTTGAAGCAACGACATCCCCCTCTTGAGACAGCAGTGCTGTTATGGCATTATTGATCAGCTTTTCCTTGTTTTCTGAGAAGAGTCCCTAGGTAAGCAAAGAGTAAATATTTGAGGTATGTTGCCATAGCAAAAGCTAGTGACAATGAACAGAGCACAACACAACTTATCTTACATCCTGTGTCACTGCATGCAGAACTCCACTGTAGGAAATGTTAGCATTGAACCTGAATACAGCATCTGCAAAGTTGCCATCTGCGAAGAGATGAGAAGGTTCAAGGAGGAGATTTAAAGCTTTGTATTCCCAGTTTTTAAACTACCATCCTGTTGGTGCGTTGAAATACAGTTACATTAAAGGAAGTACTTACTAGGAGGTGCAGCTAGGAATCTGAGGTGAAGGCTCTCAACTTCCTCATCTATAGGCATGCTGAGTAACCCCCATCGCTGGCCTTTGTGGGTCGGTGTCATCTTAACACAGACATCTCTGTTACCAGAGGCTCTTACTCCATCCAGCAAACTTGCTAACAAGGAATCTCTAAGCAAAGTCAAAAGCAAAAGCTTTAGGTTTGATACTTAAAGAGACTTTGGGTCTAGAGTGCAGCACAGACCTTTCTGCAGGTCATGTGCTAAGGGATTTACTGAGGATCAATGGTTCAAAGGGGGTTCAGTACTGGAGTTCAGCATGAACAGCAGAGTTCCAGGCTCAGAGCAGCCCTTTACCCTACTACTGCTGTATGACTTGGTATGAGGTAGATAAACCATGGCTTCTGTGCTTCTTGGTTTAGCTGTCTGCAGGTTACCCATCTTTAACAGCTTTCCTTCGGCCTAACATACAAATCACAAATCACACTCCATTAAAATCTTTGAGAATTTTGTATAAATTAAAGCAGTTGGACAACCAACATAGTCCAGTTTATATACGTTCTGAACAGCACCAAAGGTGCCTCTGCATCTACTTGGAAAACCTCAATCTCTGATGTAGCACATCTATTTTTGATTTTTATTTTTGTTTTAAAACACCCAAAAGAGCAGAACCATACAGCATGTAGTCTCACAGGTCTTGTTCATTATCTGCTTTTATGGTTCACCCATGTTGCTGCTGGTATTAGTGCCGAGGGTCTGCACTGCTGCAGAGGCACCCACTGTGTGGAAACACGACACTCTGGGTGCCTGCTCAAGTTCAGGATATATGCAATCTTTCTAGGTTTCAGCAATTCTGAAACGTTACCATGATTATAAGTGTTTCTGTTAAGATGGTCACCTTGTCAATACCCAGAATCACTGATGAGACAAGCCTCATCTGGATTATGCTTGTTTCTGGATATGCATATCAACACAGACCGGGTTAACTGAGGTCATTTAAAATATGTGGCAATGTCTTCTCCCAAATTAAATAATTCCAAAGTTTCAGATTATCTTTGCTTTTATTCTTCATTGACCAATTTATTTGTCCTGCACATACTATAATCTCAAAATTATAAAATAAAGGACACACACACACACACATACACGCACGCACACACAGGTGACCCTACCTTTCTGTTGAGGAGTATTTCCGAACTTGCCCCTTTATAAACTCAATGGTAAAAAGTTGTGGGTTTTCTGAGTCGCAAACCAATGCAAAGACCTAAGATAAACAAAATTCAAATAAAAAGTTTACCCAAACCCCTAGATGTTTAGCTCTATAGTATTTCATTGTAAAAACCAGACATTTTTTCTTGTAAAGTCAATATTCACAAAATGTAACCTGCTTATAATATCAGAATTTATGAATCATTTAAAAGTTTCATTCAGATTTCATATGCAACTATGGAAATAAATGTTCCATTCTTTGTATATTAGGAAGGTAATGTTTATATTCTTCACTGTCTTAAAACTAATAAATAAAAGGTTAATAATTAAACAAAGATCATGCCTGTTTCCCATTCACTTTTGTTGTTGTAGCTGATTTTTGAAACGAGGCCTCATGTAGACCAGGCTAGCCTTGGACTTGATATGTAGCTGTTGATCCCCTGCATCAACCCCTCAAGTACTAAGCTCACAAGAGTGAGCTACCATGCCAGCCTGTTTCTCATTCCTTAGAAACGAGTAAATATTAAAACAGAAACTTAAGTTTATCAATAGGAAGCTGGCTACTTAAGCCAAGCAGGCTTACTCACTTCTCCTAAGGGCTTCAATGTTGCAATGTTGTAGGTCGCTGGATCTCGTTCTACTAAACATGTTTCTGTGACTGCTAGAACTCTTTTCACAGGTTCCTTCAAACAGTAAAATGAAAACATGTTTAAAAGTTATTAAAGAAAGCTGTCAAAACACCAGAGCAATTTTTTATATTCAACACACAGCTCTTACCGAATGTCTAGGAGATATTTTTTGGACCACAAACTCCGCCAAAGATGTGATAGATTCATCAGTGCTGTATTTTCCAAATCGAAGATTCAAATATTGCTCAAATTCCAGCGGTTCTTTCCTGACCCTCAGGGAGATACCTATGTAGTTGCCAGCATGCTCTATGGCACTTTTAATGATCTCTTCTCTTTGCTCTGATGCAAATAAATGCTGCACAGATTTTTAAATTTCTAAGTCAGGAATCAAACAACTAAAAAAGGATCATATTTACTTAACACCCATGAAAGAGACTAATGTAACAATTTTAAGACTAAAGGTGCCAGAATATACTGGGTAAACAAACAGTATATTGTAGTTAAAAGGCAAATACTAAATTAAAAACACATAGTTTGCAATATGAAGCCATAAGCCAACTCAGCCAACAGGCATTATCCCATGACATATCAGAGCCTCGTTATCAATCACCACTTGTACCAAACAGCACGCCGCCTTCCAAGGAAGAACCCCAAGCCTATGAAGGGAGGTGGGCAGGCTGGAGAAATGGCTCAGCAGTTAAGACTAACTCTTCTTCCTGAGGTTCTGAGATCAATTCCCAGCAACCACATGGTGGCTCACAACCACCTGTAATGGGATCCGATGCCCTCTTCTGGTGTGTCTGAAGACAGCTACAGTGTATTCATATACATAAAATAAATAAAATCTTAAAGAATAAAAATAAGAAATAAAAAAATGAAGGTAGGTGGGCATTGTGAGGTAGCATTTCATTTCAATCAAGGTAGCTTTGCATCGAACTATTTTGGACAGTGGTTTTCTTGCAAAACTATGTTAAAGAATATTTGAATGTCTATAGCCATTGGGCACTGTTGCTACAAACCAGCAGCCAACGCTGTGCTACACAGCTAAGTAAAAAGACTTGTACTGGTGCCTGGAGGCCAGAATTGCACTAGATACACTGCAAAGGGCAAGGTAGAAATGACCCATTAAGATTTTTGTTTTGGCCAGAAAAGAAAGTTACAGCTATTTTTGCTGAGAAACCCTGGTCAGATCATGTTTATAAACATGACTTTATTCCTACCAACTGAGCCGTTACCATAGACACAAAGCAATTAAAGCCTGGGTAACTAAATCTGTTATTACATTTGTAGTAAGTGATGCATTTTGGTTAGTATCTTTTACAAAACTATACAACAATTCAGTTCTATCACTCAGTATATGAGAAGGTCTGGCTCCAGGACCCATTATCTGCAGATGCTAAAATCCTTTAAGTGGTACAGTGCTTACATGTAATCTCTATGTTCTCTGTACACTTTAAACCATCTCTGAATCCTTTTAACACTGAGTACAAGTGTTACACTACAGTAGTGTGCTGTACTGTTAGGGAATGGCCACTGAAAAGTTCTATCAATGTTTAGTACGGGTACAAACTTGTCCTTCCTATTCTGATCCCTCGCTGGTTGATGCATGGATGGAGAAACTGGATATTGAGCCAACTATACTTAGGAGATAATTTACATGGACTCTTCTTCCTGTCATTAAGCAATAAAATGTGCTAGCAATAAAAGGAACATCCTAACAGATATTGCTCCACCGTATAGCTTGGCGGAGTAACTGTGACAGGCTGTCACATGACTGAATTAGGTACGCTTCCCACCAAGAGGCCAACCACAGCAAAGTCCAGGGAGGAGGCAGCATTTGGACAGGAGACCTTAAGTTACTTTAAAACGGGGGGAAACAAGCTTTTTTCTTTGGGCTTTCATGTTTTGTGTCTACACTCAGATGTAAGAAAATATCCACCCCATGTATTTCAAATGAGGGAAACCAGGATGGTATCCATCAGCACAGAAAGCCTGAGGCAGAAAGAGCTGAGAGCAAGCTGCATGCTATAAGTGAGATTGTCTGCATGCCCTTCACTGTGCCTGCTCTCCTTTGGCTACCGCCTACCCTCTTACTGCATCTAGGTGATCTGTACTGCCTCTGCTCTGCTACCTACTACAACACAGGAGTACTGTATCCACAGAACACTCAATTCTGGGAACGGGTTTCCTGAACACTCAGATGGCTACAGGAACTAAGACTGACAAGAAAACGTGTAGGTAGGCCTTTGCGATCATAGACACTAGTACTTACATGTGAGGGTGCCAGCTTAAATTTTATCAAGGAAGGGAAGACTCTGCAAGGATGACCCTATCCACATCACTGTGTAGTAAACAGGGTTTCAGCATCTTACACGGTGTCTGGTATCTCCCCTTTTCCTATTAACTCAAAATTACAAAACAAAGCCATGCTGCTGGCTCCAGACTTGGAAGTGCCAATGCACACTCACATTTCATAGAATAAACAGCTCAACAGAGGACAGTCCCTAGAACTAGGATTTCTAAACTATATCTTTCAAAGAAAGCTTAGAAACTTTCAGGTATGACATGATGCTGGTAAAAACTACAGCACCTTTTATGGAATGCGGCTAAATATTGTACGGTGTGAAGCATCTTATTAAATCACCTCACCGAGTCATCAGACAGGTACACACGCACACATGCACACATGTATTTACATAATGTGCATACTATTCTCCTCATTTTAGAGACAGCAAAGGGACTAACCTTAGGTATCTGTGACACCACAAGCCTGCCAGACTCTTAACACCATGCTTTTCCCCAGAAGATACCCACACAGTCACGTGTGAACACCGTACTTCTTTCAAACTATTATAAAGCCATGTGTGTTTAAGTTCATGTGGAGGCCAGAGGACAACCTCACGTGCTGCTCCTCAAGCACGGTTGGCTTCTTAAGCCCCAGCCTGTCTGTCTGTCTAGTGCTGGGACAGATGTACCACCACTCCCAGCTATTACTTTTAAACTGTTGTCTGGAGATCTATCTCAGGACCTCAGGCACTTCACTGGTTAAGTTATCTCCCCGGACTCCAGTTATCCCCTCTGAAAATGTCTTTTTATAAAAACTACTTACCAATCTACTAAATCCTCCATAGAGTATACAAAATCCTCCCTGATAATCAGAAAGGTCTACGAAGCCTTCAATGTTCCTATAATCATAGGAACACAGCACTCGGTTGGTTACAGGATTTATTTGGTCAAAGCCTCCAGGAGTTACTTCCAAAATCACAGGTTTCCGTGTATCACTCCAGTGATGCTTATAGCAGTTATATCTCTAGAGAGAAGCACAACATTACCTCCAGGATCAAATTTAAGCATGCCATAAAATAAAGTTACATTGACTGTGTAGTCACTGCTGAAAGGACCAACAATCTAAACACTGAAAGTTTTAACAGCTTCTAGACAAACTGTCAGGTTGTGAAACGGAGCTAGGGAGACAAGGAAGAGCGTAGGACTGCTGATTTCATTAAGAATGTCCATACTAACTGAGGACAGCAAAGACCTAGGTTTACAATGTGTTGTGAAAGAATTTTAAACTGCCCTCTAAGTAGAAAGAGGAAACAAGAGGAAATCCAGCTGGCAAAAACATATGCCTATGGTGCCAGACACTCAGAGGATGAGGCAGAAGGATCGCTTGGGCCCAGGAGTTCCAGGACAACAGAAGCAACAGAGCCAGACTCTGTTTCAAAAATCAAACAGAGCAGAAAAATAAAAAACAAACAAACAAACAAAAAAATAAACCATACATAGCATAAAGCCTGACTCTCAAAAAGAGGCCCTAAAATCACACATAATATATAGCCATGCCCCAAAAGGAAACATTAGATAGAGAAATGTATTCTGAGTGAGTCTTCTAAGGAAAAGGATTTCAACTTTTGATTAGGTTGAATTTCTAGGAAGACATAGTATTAAATTTAAAGACTTTGTGTTTGTGTTGGCCCAGTACATTAACATACAATTTATCTATACCCCTCCCCTAAAATTTCTGAAGCCAAAGTTTTACCAGTGTAAGATTTCCTAATCATAACTGAAAGGTTACTTTTGACTTCTGATCAAAATAGTAAGCACAGTAGCCTGGGGATGATGAGATCCCTTTGCAAATCAGACTAGCTGGGCATCAGATGGTCAGCATGACCGATGGCCTTTGACTCTTGTTTTGTCTTTTTATGTTTTTATTAATTAGCATAATGTGTTTAGATATGTCAACACAATTTTTGTGGTTCTCCTTCCCCCACCTCTAGTCTCATCTTTCAGAAAAAGTTTAATGAAGGTTATTAAGGGGAATGACATGGCACAGAAGGAAATGATGTGAATGAGATGGAGCAGGAGACAGAGAAAGGGCAAACAACTTGCCAACTGTAAAATGAATACCCCTCTACACTCTGACACCAGAGGGTTCCATCCCGTATGAAGAATGCACTGCACCATTCTTACAGTAAAAATGAACTGGCTGCTCAAAAACACTATTTTTTGACATCAAGAGAAACTGTCTTACAGGTGTTCCCTTACAGGTGTGCCCATGAAAGACGTAGGGCACTGTCATCATGAACACTCCCACCGACATCTAACAACTCAATGACATTCACGGGGCCCAGCTCACACCCGTGGCCTCAGCCACTGTTCTATAGCTTCATACAAAGACAAGTTCCATAGAAAGAATTCTGTAGAAAAAACTGTCTATATCACTCCAGAAGACAGTTGGGCCCCTGATGATGGTTGACAGAGGGCAGATCAACACCATACTTCTCCAGCAGGAAGGGCAGTAAGAGAACACCAAATATGGTGGTGTTTGTCTTTTCTTGTGTGTCTGCATTCACATGCTTGATGGCTTCATGTGCAAGTGCATGTGCCTGTGTATATGCATGTGGAGGCAAGAGATCAACATTGGCTGTCTTTTTCTCTGTCTACCTTACTGTGACAGGGTCTTCTCAATGAACCTGGAGCATACTGACTGACTACCCTGGCTGGCCAGAAATCTCCAGGAAGCCCCTTGTCTTTACCTCTTAGTGCTGGGATTACAAACACGCAGCTGGCTTAGCTTTTCAGATATTGGTGGGGGAGGAGGTTTCTGAATTTGAGTCCTAGGGCTTACACAGCAAGTACTTTTATCCACTGAGCCATCTTTCCAGCACAATGGTGCTTTTCAACTAGGCTTGCTAGAACACCCAAATTCACTCTACAGGACAGTCTCCATTTCTCTCACCTGATACCATCTGCTGATGGAAATGTATCATCATCTCTAAGAACTATTGTGGAGGCCAGGCCTAAGGGAGTTTGAAAGACCATAATTTAGAGTATATCAAAGGTGACCAAATTCAGCCTATGCAATGGAGCTGGCTTAGTCCAGCATTTGAAGTGGGAGCCCTGCCCTGTTCTGGAGAGGTACAGGTATCCTCTGGTAATACTGTTTCTACCTCAACCAATACAAAAGGGAGCTAAGAGATGAAACTGTTGAGTTTTGGAAGCAGTTGTCATCCAAACAGAGACACAGAAAATTCACCCGAGATAATTATAATAGGCACACCAAGTTGTGATTTACAGAAACCCAACATAAGCTCCTCAATGACAATAAACAAGTAGCTTGTCAGCTGACATGAAACTATTTGAAATGGCTCCCGGGCAACCAGCCAAGGGCTAGCATTAAAATGAGCAGAGCTTTGGGAGCTTAAACCCAACAGAAAAATGCTCATGAGGAGACAAGAGTTTAAAAGGAGAGGGCCAGCTCTATCAGCATCTCAGAGTCCACTTCCTAAACCTTCAGCTACAATATAAGGCTGTCTTTTCCCCTCTATAAAAGGAGAAAGCCATGCTGTGGTACAGGTCTCTGATCCCCATTACCTGGAAGGCTCAGGAAGACCATCTGCCTGGGCTACTGAGGAAGTTCAAGGCCATCTGTGGAAAACTTAATTAGACCTTGTCTCAGTTTCAAACTTTAAAACCTGAGGACTGCAGCTGGAGCTTAGTGGTAGAAAAGGCCTTAGGTTTAATCTCCAATGCCAGGGAAAAGAAGTGTATATAAAGGTAAAACCCATACACAGTTAAGAAATGTGACATATCATGAGAAAACCCAAAAGTTCTCTCATCCCCACTCCCTGGAAGTTTCTGGTTTAATGGAGAGAGAGGCCTGGCTGGGAAAGTCAGGACTCCACTAAGCAATATAGTTTTTCTTAAAGCTGCTAACACCATGCTGGGCTTTCATACAAACCAGACCCAACACGGGAGCATGCAGAAGGACAGCACCAAACCTCCCAAACCTCAAACCTTCAACAAAGCAAACTGCTACAAGGCTACCAGCACTGCCACTGTGTGGTGAGGACTTTAAGAAGCACCTAATGGCTGCACTGCTTGTAGTTTTATTTATTTTGTGTGTTTAAGCGCCGTGCCTGCCCATGAGCCTGTGTACCACGTGTGTGCCAGTGTGTACCAGTGCAGGTCAGAGTGGGTTATTTGGTCCTTTGGAACCCGTGGAGGGTTGTATGCTGCTATGCAGGTCCTCTGCAAGAACAATGGGTGTTCTCAACTGCTGAGCCAGCTCTCTAGCCCCTACATCATTTTTAATGCTCTGGGTTTTTAGAGAATTTTTTTTTTTTTCTTATCTGACAAAAATAAGTCTGAAATCTGTTTCTTGATATTTGATGGCTCCTCCTAAACCACATTGCTGTCTTTCTCCTGTTAAGAGGCATTAAGGTTGTGTTTCCTTTTGTTTACTGGAACAGGAACACACAGGTTATGTATGGAAAGACTTCTACAATGAAGGCAACATTTACTCATGTAAGAATGCACACCAATAAACGTCAAATCTTACCCTTCCTGTGATTTTTCCCTCTGCAAAGTCAGTTCTAAATCTCTGAAAGAGAAAACACAAGCATAGTGTGTGAAGACAGACTGGTAAGGAAGGCTCCTGAGCTGACCTTTTCCCTCAACCAGGTAAAAGCCACAACTTAGTGATTATGATAGTAAACTGTTATGAAGTTTATAGTTTAACAATATTTAGTAAAGACTGTGAAGCTTTACTGATGAGCAAACAGACTAAACATATAACGCTTCATCCTGCATACACATCTGAGAAGACTAATACACTTAATACAAAGGAGCTCCTGTTTTATTTTTTTAAATGGGAAAGAAAAGGTTTCAGTGCCAAGCCAAGGCTACTATAAAGCGGGGGAGTGGGCGCAGGGGCAGAACGCAGTATCTAGACTTAGGGAGTCACTGCACTTCCAGAAGAGAGACCAAGTCTGTGACAAGGGTCTTCTCACCAAAGCTTCCGTAAGCAGCTCTGTTCTGTGCTCTGTAGAAAACTTCAACGTTTCTGACTTTTTCCCACTGCCTTTACGAAACGTGAGGTTGAATTCTGTTCCTTGTCCTTTCCCCACAGGGCTGATGCTGCAAATGTCTCCATAAGGCCACTGGCAAAAAGAAGGAAGCCTTTAACTTTTGCTCTGAGGTAATGAGGTGCACTGTTTGTTTTCATCTCTTGCATTCCATATTCTCTGCTTAAAGGAACAACATTTTATAAACACTGCAGTCTGAGGAGTGAGGAGTAGCGCCTACAGCAATTCTATAATTAAGTTCTCTTAAGCGTTTTTAATTATCAGAGACAGTAACAAAGAAATCTATACTATGTTGTTAGTGTGACTATAAAGCAACTTAAGTAAGTGAAAAGAATTAGGGAATAACATTTCATGATTATACTCCTTAAGAAAGACAAATCTACAAAACATGTCTAATTTAGAATTAAAAACTGGACTATATTTAAGCATGTTTATTTATTCATGTTCAATTAGTCTTGCCTTTACAAACAAGTAATTCTAGATCTTTCGAAAAATCTGTGAACAATAATACTTGTGACATAACTAATATGCCTGAGTTACGTAGTAACAACTTTAGAAAGAAACTAATTTTATAGAGATGGCTAGAAATTGTAACATGTGAAAGTCATTCCCTCGAGAGCCTAGAGCGCGTGTGTGCATGCTCTCACACACACAGTTTACTTCTTTACTTCTAGTCCTGAACACAAGGCATCATGGATACACATTCATCTTCAGACTGACATTCCTCTTCTCAACTGCTGATTTCAGCAGGTAAAATGGACTGCGATCTTGACTTTTAAAGGTTCATGTATACCCTCAACAACTTCTATTAAAATTACCTGATTTGTTACTTCTAAGGTATTGGGATTATATGTAGTAACTGCATGGGTTCCAACTGAAAAGACTCGCTTATACCTACAAGGAAAGACATGCTTACATTTAGTTTTAAGAAACAAATTGTTTATGAAAATACATATGATATTAGCACAAAATGAATATATTTTTCAACATATTTCAATAAACAGAAACATGTTGGCTGATCAATAGTTCAATAATGATTAAATATAGTTTATTTTTATATTTTTAAATTTAATATCCTAAAATGTTATCAAAGTTAAAATCCATCTGCCACTTATTTTAGTGGGATCTATTAATATTCCTACATAAAGAATATGATCTTGGGCTGGAAAGATGGCTCAGTGGTTAAGAGCAGTGGCTGCTCTTTCAGAGGACCTGGGTTCAGTTCCTAGCACCCATGTGGCAGCTTGCAGCTGTTTGTGTAACTCCAATTCCAGGGAATCCGATTACACAGACATATGTGTAGGCAAAATACTAATACATATGAAATAAAAACAAAGAAAAGTTATATTTACTTTTAAGGAAGGAAGAAAAGAAAAAGGGAAGGAAGGAAGGAAGAAAGGAAGGAAGGAAGGAAGGAAGGAAGGAAGGAAGGAAGGAAGGAAAGACAAATGAACGACAAACAAACGACCTCTGGACAAACATGGTGGGTGATATTAGCACAGATTAAGTCCGTAAGGCAAAAGCCAGAATGCTACAAGAATTCTAAATAGGACATTCCTCTTTTAACAAAACACTGCAAATGGCTAACTCTTTCAAAGTATCCTTTCATCAAAACCACATGGGAAGGAAGGGAAGTATGGCCAGCAACTGTTCAGCACAGCACATAAGGGAACGTTAATTCTAACTTAAGCAACTACCTGTTGAGTCTCTGTGCTGCAACTCTACACATGTAGGAAGCAGCTTTCACTTCTCACGTTACTGTTTAAGTAACATACCAAACAAGAAAGACTACTCCAGCTATCAGTAACACTGATGAAGAGGAGCTTGTACTGATAAAAGCAGAAATTTAACCACAAAAACATTTAAAAATAAAGACAGCTCTTTAGATATAAAACAAAATGAGCAACACATTAGTTAGAATAAGAAAATGTAAGAAAAAAACTAGGAACAAAAAAATTCACTGCCACAGACATGGAATAAAGAAAAAAATATCCCCTACACATCTATGCAGATAAATTTCAAAATTAAGAACCGTCACTGTAAAGAATGTCGGAAGGCTGTGAAGACTGACAATGTCCAAAACCCGCAGACTCAGCAGTCTCGAGTGGAGAAGCGGCAACACCCATGCTTTGAGTGGGGAAGGGTAATGAAGGCATCTTAACTCTGATACTGAAACCAGGCAACTGGAGAAGAAAAACTGAAACACTGGCCTGTTTTTAAAACAAAAATGAATAACAACCAAGTAGCTTCAGAGAAACAAAGTTCAATTAGGAAGAAAATAAAATCTCTTCATGACTAATAACTATTGAAAATACTCATATTCAACAATACTTGAATTATAAAATAAATCAAATAGTTTCCAGAGCCCTAAGTTTTTCTGCTTTTAACTTAACTGCTTTCTACTAAAAGAAAAAAAAAAAAAAAGGACAAGGGCTAGAGAGATGGCTCAGTCGTTAAGAGCACTGGCTGCTCTTCCAGAGGTCCTGAGTTCAATTCCCAGCAACCACATGGTAGCTCACAACCATCTGTAATGGGATCCGATGCCCTCTTCTGAAGACATCTACAAGTGTACTCATACACATAAAATAAATAAATCTTTTTTTAAAAAGAGACATACAGTATACTAACCAAAAGCTACTACAAGACTCAAGCGGAACTGTCATGCTTCCACCAGAGACAGGGTAACCAAGTACACTGAGATAGCCTACAATATTTAGGGGTCTATGCCAGTGCTCTTGGCTACCTTCCAGCCCAACAGTGAAGCCCTATTGCTGAAGACAGTACGAACTTGAGTCAATAGAGTACAGAAATATCAAGCTGGTGTACTGACCCAGAAGCCTCATGACCACGGTTAGCTTTCATAGTGTTTAGAGGTGCCGCATATACTATGGGAGAGGAACAGTAAGTAGCAATCTTACCCACTCACAATCCTGTGACTATGTGAATGGGAGAGGAACAGTAAGTAGCAATCTTACCCACTCACAATCCTGTGACTATGTGAACCACAGTGAGGAGTGGCCTGGCAAGAAATGCCCACTGGTACAAGTGTGACCCAACTGTCACCAGAGTTGATTTAAGATCCACTCTACAACATGAAACCAAAAACCTGAGACTACACAAGCCATAGGTTCTGGAGGAGAACCTATTACTATTATTCTACTAAATAGGCAAAAGAGTAAACTGACTCTTAATGACGGAATCTTACACCCTATAGATTAGTGCCATCTCTCAACCCTCATCAGAGAAGCTTCTATTTGAAGAAGACTGTGATTAACACAGAACCCACAATGGGTTATAGTGCTGAGAGACTGGAAAGCCCCAAATGACACATGTTTATCAAAGCTCCTTCATGCAAGGTTCTGGAATCATTGTGGGATGGATAGGGGGTGGAAAGAATGTAAGAGCCAAAGGTGGTGAATGGCTACAAGGAAATGGTGTCTTCCATATTCAACAGGTCAGCTTCACATATAAACTCACAGCAATTGTGACATATACAAGACCCGTGTAAGCTCAAGCCATACCAAATCCCAATATGGAGAGCAGAGATGGGCATCAAGTCCCCATCCCCATCCAAAGAAACCACGGCTAATTAACAGCAGCTGAGAAAAGGAGTCAGTTTTCTTTAAGAGCATAGCCAGCCCCTGGTAATCAACCATACTTCAATGAAAGGCACACATCCAAGAATAGATGAACAACACAAATTAAACTTGATGGGCATTAAGAACAAATAACAACATATTTTTCTTTCTTAATTGTCCATTTTTTCTAATCAGCATACCATATAATAACAATGCCAAAGTTATTTCCATATGGGCAAAAAGAAAATGATAGGATGTGAATTTTTTATCATGGATAAAATTCATACTGTATTTTCCCCCAAAATGTTTAAGTCTAAAGTAGAACAAGAAACTAAAGAATGAAACTACTCTCTTCAAACAGAACCTATTTCTCCCTGAGGTGAAGTCAGGTGACTGGTGAAGTAGGCAAGGACTTAGCTCCATAGCAAGTCATAAAACATCAAAAAATCAGTCAGTTAGTGGGAACTAAGGGAAACAAGTGGCTCTAAAACTGATATTTGACCTGAAATATAAAATGAAATCATATGTTCATTAGAAATAATTCAAAACAGCATTTTCTAGAATAACCTGAGTGTGAAAAATCAGAATCTTTGCAATCCAGAAGTAAGACAGCAGGGCAAGGGAGGTGGCCGTGGTTAAGCACTTCGTGGTTAAGCGTTTGCCCTGAGAGCAGTAAGGGCTGGGTGAGGATGGCACCTGCCTGTCTGTCCAGCCCTGGAAGACAAGGGATGTGCAGAGCAAGCTGGCTAGGGAGACTAGTCCTATAGCTGGGTCTGGGTTAGACTGAGAGACCGGACCCTGCCTCACTAAGATGAAAGAGAATTGGAGGCTGATTTCTGATATCAACCTTGAACCTCTACATGAATGCGCACACACACACACACACACACACACACACACACACACACACACACACACACTACATACACATACATGAAAAAAACAAGCACTAAGACTACAGAATTGATTTCATTTTGTGAGTGAAAAAGAATAGCAATTACAGGCCTAAAAATGTCCCAAGAATTAGCTGCTATGTGCTTTATCTGAGGATCAGTTAAGAAGAATGTTGATTTCCATGTGTTCTTTTTCTCATCTTTCCTACCTTAGCAAATTACCAAGCCCCTTCTAACATCTGCATTAATTTTAACTGATGCTAGTACTTGCGTCTGATTTTTAAGTGTCCTGTAATATTTCAATATACGTGTGTGTTATGTAAGGCTCAAACCAGAGTACACATATCCATCTCCTGAACATGTCATAGCTTTACACTGAAAATCCGTCTGGCTGTTTTGAAATACATTGCTGTTCCCTGAGATGTGCCACTATGCACTACAACTCCTGATGCAGGGAGAGCAAGCCGAGCCTCATGTGTGCTACAGAAGTGCTCTACACTGATGTCTTATTCCTAAGTGTGTCCCCCCCCCCCCCCCCCGGGCCGTTTCTCATCCTTCCCCTGTGATAGTACCAGTATGTTTTCAACTTCCACAAGACAAACTTTTTCAGAATCCACCTGTCTGAGCTCCACATAGTACCCGCCTTTCTATGCCTGGCTTACTGTGATCTTCAGTCCTATTCATGTCACAAATGGTTATTTCGTTCTTTTTTACACCTGAATGATATTCCACCAAGTGTATGCACCACCACACTTGGTACATCTGTCAGCCCATCGGTACTTACAATGTACCATTCCTGGGCTTGTATGAATAGTTGTAAAATAAGCATGAGAATGCAGATGTTTATTTATTTTCTTCAAATTGTCTCTTTTGTTTATATACCAATAGTAGGTTACCTGTATCCTATAATAGTTTTACTTTGGTATTTTTAAAGACCTCTCTTAACTATACTAATTTACATCCCAACCAACAGTCTAAGGGCCATTTCCTATCTGTCCTCTTCAGGCCTTGCCTTTAATTTTCCTGGTGATAGCCATTCTTACTTAGATGAAATGATACCTTGCAGTTTCACTTACATTTCCCTGATGATTAAAGACCCTGAGCATTTTTTCACATGTGTGGGGTCATCTACATGTTTTTAAAATGACAATATAGGGCTTTTATCTCCATCTTTTTGTCTGTTTAGTTTCTGGAGTTCCTTACATATTCTGATTACTAGCCCCTGGTCAACTGCATAATTTGCAGATAACATTTTCTCATTCTGTAGCTGGGCTCCATTTTCTCTTGTTTTGTAGCAGGTTTCCAGTTTGATGCCAGGTGTTTATTTTGCTTTCTTTTCCTGTGCTTTAGAGGTCTCGTTACTCTATTCTGCCCATCCCCCCCAAATCTTGGCCATTTCTATACCTTACAATATTTCTGTGTTTTCTTCTCAACATTTTGTTTTAGGCCCCGTATTGAGTTTTTAAATTCACTTGGAATTGGTTTTCCTAACTGGTGAGAGGTAAGGGTACAGTCTCAAGCTTAACACCACTATGGACGCCAGGTTCACGCCCAGCCTCTACGCTGCTCCACAGTTCTGCTTTTATGCCCGGGCCATGCCACTTCAATAACTACAGCTCTGTACAGCGCCAAGTCAGGTACACAAGGCCTCTTGCTTCCTTTCCCTCTGGGTGGCTGTAACCTGGGGTTTGGTGGTAGTTTTATTTGGATTTAAGAATTTCTTTTAATTTTGTGAAGAGCAAAGAAAAAGGCAACTCTTCTCCTGTCTAGCTTATTCCAGACATAAGCATAACAAGTTACCAGCTTCACTTTTCTCACTCCCCTACTCCCCTTCCCCCACTCCCACCCCGCTTGGGGGTCAGTTATCATGACTGTCTCTATGTGAGCATCTGTCTCTGAATTTCACAGACCAAATGCCAATTTTCCTACCTTACTGTGCTTAAAATCCTGTTTGGATACTAAAGTCCCACTCAAATTTATAGCATCTGCTCTACCAAAAACACTGGAGTGATCCATAAGCAGTTGTAAATTCCATCTAGAAAAAAAGCAACATATCACTTTGAAGTTTTCCACAGTGAATCTGCACTTCCACTTTAGCTGAACATCTGGACCTTCCTTCCGGCCTGAAGTGGCTTGCTGAAGCCAAAGAGGAAATCTTGTTTTCATGGAAGAAAAGTACTTTTACAACCCCCCCCACCCCCCGCCATAATCTCATGTAATCTAAATTATGTATGGACTTCCCAAGTGGAAAAACAAGTAGAGAAGAAAAGCTGCTTTGCCAGCCCAGGGTCTATACTCACAACCAACAACACTCTACTCATAAAAGCAGGAAGCATCTGGAAGTGAGGCCCTGTGGGACCGGCACAAAGGTACAGAAAGCACAAAGGTACAGAAATGGGTCACATGACTTCTCTGAGGCACGACCTGGAAGGTTATCTCTAAATGAGGCATGTGAAAAGAAAGCAGAGGAATGTATTCATTTGACTGCCACAATCAGCAAATTTCCCCAGATGTAGAGCTGGGTATCAATGTGTATGGGTCTAGAATCTCTTCAAACAAGCCCCAATTCTTAGAAAGAGAGAAAGAGAAAGAGAGAGAGAAAGAGAGAGAAGAAAACAAAGAAAAAAAATCACATGGAGAATGTGCTATATATATATATTTTTTTAGAGAGAAGTTCAACTAGCAACTAAAGATAAAATTTTGAATTTTTTTTATGTTAAGACTGTATAAGAGTATTTTAAACTCAGATTCAAATTGGTCAGAAAATAAGTAAATATAATGAATTTCAGTGCTGCACAATGCACACAGCAAACTGAAACAACCTTTCTGGGGAAAGGGGATTGAAAATAAAACCCTGTTGAAAGAAACTGCCAAGTAAGCGGAAGGTCTTCTGTCTATGGGTGGGAAGCATTAGCTCTGCCGAGGAGTGGCACCCTCCAATGGACACTCAGCGCAACGCCACTAAAACCCCTGCCACTTGCAGTGAGATTGACACTCACTGAAAAATTGATTCAGCAGTACAAGAAATGCAGAATAGTCAACATAATACTGAGGTTTCAGCCTCATACCTCCCAGTCTCAAAGGGTACCAAGTTGCAGTAAATCAAACCAACATGTTAGGGACTTTATCACAGACAGGTATCCAGATCAATGGATCAAATTGAGAATTCACATATGGTCAAATGACTTTTGACAAGGATGTCAAACAATGGGAAAAGAATGGCCTTTTCTTTTCAACAAGTGATTCGGGTACAAGTAGATCTTCATGCACACCACATAAAATTAATTCAAAATTCAAGTTATAAAAGTCATAGAAGGAAACCCATTGTAACCTGAGATAAAGCAATAGCTTCTTACAAATGACAAAAAGAACAAGAGACACAAAAGGAGACAAGCTAGATTTCATCACAATTAGAAACTGTACTTTACAGAACAGCATCAGGAGAGCTGGAAGACATCCCTCAGAACTGGAACAATCCTTGGCAAGCACTTACCTAGTAGAGAGTTTGTGTTTAAAGTGAAGAATTTCTATAGATGAGCAAACAGAGACAACTTAATTTACAAATGGGTGCCTGAGATTCACGCTCCCTTGTACACCCTGATTTTCTCTAACTCTGCTCAACGACACCAGCAGGGGACATACACACAGTATTCTACAAGGGCACAAACCGTGCTCCCTAACATGTATGTTCACAAAGCAAGAAATTAACGGAAAACAAGTCCAAGCAATAGATCTTTCAAAACTAGTGAGTTTGCTAAGGTAAGTCAGAAACACTAGTGTTCAAACATGGGTACCCAAGAGGCCACCACACCATCAACCATAACATGAAAAGCAAAGAGTAAGAACAAGAGCTATGCACACATGCTGTGTTTTACTCGTGACCCACCTCAGAGAACTGTGGTCTATGGTCACCTGTCTGCCAAAGGGAGACACTAAGACTAACTAGTCGATGCTTCTCAGAATGACCAAGGACTATACTGCTTTTCTAACAGTCAAGGAGCTCCAGTCAGTGAATATTAATGCACTGAAGGCATAATTTCAAAGTCTTCATTCACTCTACATCACCTCATTAAATCTTCACAATAATCTATGGGGAAGGAATTACCATCATGCAATGGGAAGGGAACACAAGGACATCTTGGTCCAACTAAAACAAATATAAACATGAAATGATACTGTTTCCATCCAAGAAAAAAGTTCTAATGAAAAATTTTATTCAAATAAATAATTAAATAAACACAGTCTTAAAAGCTCCAAACTTCAGCAGAGACAAATGGTTGCTTCACAGGCCAGCCTCTGCCCTGCCAACGCAGTTGGCAACACTGGAGCACAAGCTGATGACAGCAACACTGTAGCAACCCAAGCTACAACGGCTTGACGTTCTCTTGTTACTTTTCAACTTTTTTTAAAGAAAAATCTAGAAAAAAATCAAAAGAAAGGGGAACAGCAATGCATTTCCAATGTGCCACGTGCAATTAAAATGTGTACATTGCTTTCCAGCAGAGAAAGCCCAAGAGCACTGTTGGGCTGCGCCTTACTATTAACGAACTGACACCGGACTGATCTGAGTCTTTATGGACGTTCAGAAAAATCAAAGCAAAGAATACTTACTTTCCCCTCCAGGAGTGCTTGGTTGTGTAGAAACATGCCAGATCCTTATTTTCCCTAATTATGTTCATTTTGTGCTGAAACCTGGAAGACAAGAGGTATGGATTCCCTTAGTACAGTGTTATACGGTCTTAATTTTTCCTGAATGCCTCATGGCAAGGGACAGCATTTCTCAGTTCCCTAGCTCCGCACTGCTGTAAGGTTTAAGGACACAGGACTTCAATGCTGTGTTCAGCACTGTATCCTGACTGTCTTCCCAACCACTTCTTTTTCCCAGGACCCACTAGACTTTGCTGCTCAAGGACAAAAGTTGTCCTTGATCAACATCCTGAGTACAAGGTTTTCAGATGAAGAAACTTCATCTTTACATCCAATACTGTCAAACTGTCAGACAGTCCCTTGATAGACGATGACCACCTAAAATTAATTATCAAGAGTCAAGTCAATTACACATGGTTTCTGCTGCACAACTAAGGGCTGGCCACACTGTTGTCCTTGGCACTTTAGGGAGGAGTTTTTCCTAAGTAAGGATTTGCAAGTAAGAACTCATTAAATTAGGAAAGTAGTATGTGTCCACAATAATACATCTAAAATGCCCATAAGGCTAGCTTTCATCGTAGAACCCACTCAGGACGCAGGAGAGCTCTGAGTTTGAGGCCAGCCTGATCTACAGTGAAGAAAGTACTTGGATTTCTAAGATTCCTTTAGCTGGGACCAGAGAGATGGTTCAGAGGTTTAGAATACAGGTTGTTCTTGCAGAGGATGACCTAGGCTGTTTTTTGTAGAGGACCTAGACTCAATTCCCAGAACTCCAAGGTGGCTCAGGATCTAATGCCCTCTTCTGACCTCCATAGGCAACAGACACACAAATAAAAAGAGAAACAGAAAAAAATAAATCAATCTAAAAACGTTAAAAACCTGATAACTAATTGCACAAAATCTCAACAGTCTCTGGGAGCAACTC
The DNA here is from genome assembly GCA_030674055.1 of Rhabdomys pumilio. Classification (NCBI taxonomy): domain Eukaryota; kingdom Metazoa; phylum Chordata; class Mammalia; order Rodentia; family Muridae; genus Rhabdomys; species Rhabdomys pumilio. Next base: position 5,671,425 of record JANHMN010000020.1, on the reverse strand, counting down.
CACCTGCTGCTGAACTGTCTTCAAAGCCAATGAAGCAACGTGGTCTTTATGGACAGGAAGTGCTCCTTGGCACCAAAGGCCTGCCCTTTGGTCATGCTCCATTCAGGTATGTCTGAGTGAAAAGGGGGCAAGCAGGAGACAGGGACTCATGTAGTCAAGTCACCTTACACATAACAGAATTCAGTGCTGGTATTGGCCTCAAAATGGAATAATAATGTCCACTGAAAGACATCTGAAAGTTGGGGAGACTGTGATGTCCTAAAACTCATTCCAAAGTGGCTCTTACCAAGTACTAAGTTGTTAGTGATCGCACTAAGTATCTACCACACATTTATCAGATCCTGCTGCCCTGATGGCTCCCATTTTGTTGACAACAAAATTGAAAGTTGGAGCAATTCAATTACATCCTAAGGTTACACAGCTAATTAAATGGATGGAGCAGGCTCTGGCCCAGTCTCTTAACTCTTCATTCTACATACTTAATCCAAGCTTTCCTGAATTCCTTCAGCCTCAGGAAATCCATTTTCACCATGTAATCTTGTATCATTTGATAGCATATTAGGATAACTGAAAACTTACTTCAATTATTATATTTACCTGGAAAAAATCAAACACCTGTATGAAACAACTTTTGAAACTACAAATTCAAACAGAGAAACGGCTGCAGTAAATGCAAGACAAAGACTCCAACGCTGCTATTACACCGCCTGTGAGTACAAACCAGGAAGCACCTCCACCTCCACTAGCTGCCCTTTCAACCTTCCAAGTGTTCCAAACAAACACATGACAGCAATCTGCCAGGGCATGACTTCAGATACTTCTCAAGATTTCAGAAAAAGAGTGTTTTAACTAACTTTCTCAGCCTTTTCAAAATAACCAGATTTTGGTTTGAGGTTGGGGCCTATCTCCCAGCAGGATAACATTAAATTTTCAAGTTTATTTATGCTCTCAGAAAAACCTTCTTAAACACAGTTTATCCAATGATTAACAGGTGGCCTGAAAACAGCATTAACTCAGACTATCAACATACTTCTAAACAACTCACAAAATATAGTAATACCAATTCACAAAAAGCAGGAAAACACAAGAAATACACTCAGGTATGATGGTAGGAAGACCACCTAAGTTTGAGGCTAGCTTGGGCTACCTATTTAGTTCCAGCCCAGGTTTTAACGAAGAGAAGAGAGGTGAAGAGGATGTGTTGACTGTTTACTGACCAGGGAAAGCTGGAAAAGCTTCAATCAAACCAAAGAAATTGAGTGGCAGCAAGTCTGGGGATGCTCAGAGCACTGTGGTCAGGTGATGTACTTGAGACCTTGCAGATGTGGCACAAATCCCAGGGCTGCTGGTCCATGTTCATAACATAAGCATCATGTCAGCACGCATCTATTACCAAGGTAAGGATGAGGAACTTAAAAAACAACTCTTACTGCCAAAGGTAGATAGAGTAGCTGTCACTCACTGGCTGTGAGACCTTGAACAACTCTGTCTCTGCGTTACAGTCATCTATCAAATAGAGATGAATCACCTGTCCCAAAGGCCTGTGGTATAGACTAAAGAGACAACCTGGATACTTAGAACAAAACTCAGAAATATTATCAACTATCATGCTTCAAATACATCACGTCAGATCCACAAGTTCTTGTGCATTTCTTTTTTCTCCTTTATTTCCAAGTATCTACTGGCACTTGTATGTGTTAAGGCACTGGGAGTATTTATGGTTCTTCCTCTACCTTTTATTAATTCCAATCCTCCTATAATTCAATGTAGAGCAACTCAACCTATCTGCTGTGTCAGTTACAGAACCAAACAATTCACAATTTTAAACTGCACATTGTCTCATGTGATGGCATCTCCTAATTCTCTCCATCTTACAAATCCATGTTGTGCATGACACTGGGAGCATGAGTCACCTGGTGGCCTCTGCTTATCAGACTGCCTGCTATGATGTGGCAGTGTGCTGTTAGGTAACCCTTACTTTACTTCACAGTGGACCCGACTCTCAGGAGGAGAGAATGCTAGCAATGTTGTGGACATGTGGAGAAGCTCCAACGAGCTCCCTGCAGTGAAAGGAGAGGCAGAGTGCATGCCTAGGATCCTAGTGGCCACGGTGAAAAGAAACCGGCTGCTGGACTGTGAAGGAATCACGGAGTCTTGCTGCAGCATCAATTTCAAAAGCCACAGTGGCACTGATGAGTGACTTCGGTGACATGAAAAAGGAATTGTGTGACTGTGTGTCTGCACAGGAAACACAGCTGGGTGTCTGGGAACCGTATTCCCAATGGATAAAGAAATCACAGTGCATCACCTAGAATTTCTAACTTCAAAAGTACAAAGTTCTGTTGATTTAATCAGCATTCAAAATTGATTTTGACCATTTGTGAACTTCTAAGGGAAAAAAAGAAGTTTCATGAACAAATTTAACATCCAGTAATTATCTCTTCTCTATTTTTAATAAGCTCTAAAGAGTTTACATATAATTGTTAATGGGTAAAAACACCTAAGCAATCATTATTTATTATTCATGAAGAAACTACAGAACTCCTGTTACTAAGAGGCTGAAGCATCAAGCAGCGTCGGTAAGAGTCATTTATAGGCATGTGCTATAAATAACTGTCCAGCTTAAAGGATGACAACCAGTAGAATGGGATCCTGTCTTGCCAGCCTTTGCCCATTAGGTGGGCCACCTGCTAAATAAAACTATCAGCTAAATTCATTCCCTCAAGAATTTCAAATCAAGACTTACACTTGCCTTTGATGAGTTTATTTACATGTCCCCTGTAACTAAACCACGCTGAGGCACTGACAGGTTAGCTTCAATGCTTTTCACTATATACACTTTTTTTTTTTTTAACATCATCTCAGGTAATTCTTTTGCTAGAAATGTAATAAAGGTTAAAATGCCAAGGTCAAATTCAGGCCTGGCAGACATGGTGGTGTGTATTTATAAGCCTGAAACTTGGGAGGCTGAGGCAGGAGAATAAGTCTGAATAAGGAAAAGATGAAAAGCAAGGCCCTGTCTTAAAACAATACAAACTAAAAAGGGCTGGGGCTGTCCTCAGGGATACAGCATGCCCTAGGTTCAACTTTAATGGTGTTTTGGCTGAAGTCACTCTTTTCAATGAATTCTACACTTTGTGCTTTCGAACAACAGTCTTGCACTTTAATTTATTACTGGCAGTAAGTAAAATGGCACCCATTTTCAATCACTTGTGAATAAAATTAGAATGGTCCCGAGAAGATAATGACTTTGACGCAGACACACACAGATACACACACACACACACACACACACACACACACACACACACACAGAGGCAAAAGCAACAACAACAAAAAAACAAAACAACTGAGTCCACTTAGCAGGCCCTACATCACGCTGACACTGAACAAAAGCAGACTGAAGCCGCCATCTCAGGCATAGCCTGAAGCAGACTGCAACTAGACCATAAGTTGAAAAGGTTTCGTGTACAGCAAAATTAAGCACATGTGCACGGCTTGTGTCAAATAAACTCAAAGGACTAAGTAAGGATGATGAATCTGTGTACATTAAAAATACAATTCGTGAACAAAGGAATTGGAGTAAAAGTTTTTCACCTGTTGAAAGCATATATTTTGCACAACTTTCTGAAAGTAATTATTATATAAATATGACAGTCTGGAATAATTGGGGAAGAGATTAATTTCCTTATTCTGAGTCTATGAAATCTAAGTACAGAGTTTGCTCTCAGGTAATGAACTGCAAGTATTATTTTAAAATGCATCAAATTTAAAATGGATTGATGGGTGGATAAAAGACAGAACTGTAATAAAGCAATGACAGGAAGATATTAACCACAACATGCTGGAGGGAGGCATGACAATGCCTGATACAAAGTTCTTCCAACGTGACCCGGAGTGACACATATCCAGTGTGCTGAGGAGAAGCTGCAAGTCTGCCCTACTTTCCTGAGTAAGCTTTCATACAGTGGAGTGTTCACCATTCCCACAAAACACATCCTATAAGGCAGATAGACACAGCACTGAGGCAAACTTGTAAAGGTGACGCTTCAACTTATCTCATGATCGTGTCCACTGTCACTCAGGAAGCATACACTGGCTTTTTAAAAATCTAACTTTCACAACTGGATTTGAAATTTATATCAATTATAATTAGCTTAGCACTGTTTGAAAACAAAAGGTTAAAAAATGACTAACAACATTAATTTTTATCCAGACTAAAAAGCTACATCTAAACTGTTTTAGATAAAATGTGCTGTACTGAGGAAACTACCACCTGAACTTTAATCCTGGGTTTGCTTTGCTGTTGTTCTTGTTTTGTTTTTAGTTAGATTCTCATTAAGTTACTTAGGCTGCCTTCAAACTCTTAGAATCAGGTGATCCTCCAGCCTCAGTCATCCCCATAGCTGGGACATAAGTACTGAATCCAGGTCACTTTTGTTTTGTTTTAATGTGTGACTACGTCCAGGTATTTTCTTCAGAAAGAACCAGTCAGTATGTGTAATGAGTATGATACCTACAATAACCTTAAAACAGCAAGAAATGTATCACCATGGTTTCAGGATACCTCACTTTACACCCCTTGACCTGAAGAGCTGAAAGCCTTAGAGAAAAATGCTGTCACAAAATAGGGAAGCAGGTAGTAACACCATGTTTGCTGGTGATCATGCACCTCGATAACTGTCCACAAGTTACAGCATGCTATTGTATTGTTTGACATAGCAACATTAATAATCTTGCCCCATTGTCTCTTAAGAAGTCAAAATAACTAGAAATAAAGGGAGGTTAAAATCTAAATTAATCTCAATGGGGGAGGGAGGGAGTCTCCAGAGCAGTTAACTGTGTGTGCAGGAACACAGTACCTGTGTGGGGAGACAAAGGCCAATCTACATAGTTGTTCATCAGAAACTGCCCCCCCAACCCTTAAACTGAAACAAGGTTTCTCAATGGCCTGAAACCCACAGGTTACTCTAAGCTGGTTTGTGAGAAAGCACAGGAGCCCACTTTTCTCCACCCGACAGCACTGAGATTATAGGTGCTACCACAGCTGACTTCTTAAATAGGTTCTGGGGATTAACATGAAACCTCATGCAGCGCTAAGCTACTTCCCAACCACACCAGAACAGGTCATTGTATTGTCTTTCCTAGTCAGCAATATAAATCAAATGCCGAGCTAAGGGAGATCTATTTTAATCATGCATATGTTGATTCCAACTGAAGCATCTATCTCTTCTATTTTAGTCAGTCGTATGTTGATTCCATCTGAGGAACACTTCATTTCTAGATAGATTTATCTATTATTTTTTAAAAAATAAATTTTCATGCAAGGTGTTTTGTGACTTTGCCCTTTCCAAACTGAAAATTTTCATCTGAAAGAATATTCATCTTTTCAGAAATATACTCAATTCCTCTCAAATCTGTTCTGTTAATCGTTTGTATATTCTAGTTCCTACATATTTTTTTAGATTTTTCAGACTTCACTTCTATTTCATTGTATTGATTTTACAAGAATAACACACTCTAGATGAGCAAGCTCTTTATCTCAGTCAGCAGGCGCTTCAAAGTTTAGCTTTGTACCATGCTAAAGAGGCCCTAGTGGGCAACAGAGAATTCTACTGGCTGCGATTCGACTTGTTTTCCCTTTACCAACAGGGGCTAATTTCCTTAGTCCTGCAGAAACACAGTTTGAATTATGTTTTACAGTTAGCACCCCATACCTAATAAACACTATTAAAACACAGGTCATGTTAGTGGCAAACATTTCCTCTCACCCAATACTAAGCAACAGGAACTCGTTTCAAGTTTGTTCTTTCTGAAATGCCTGTATTCCTACCTCTGCCAAGGGGGTTATAACCTACACAGCACCTTTAAATTACTTTTAAAGAGGAATATTCCACTTTTAAAAATAAAGTCAGTGACTTAAAGGTCTGGGGGAAATGTGGCTTATTTGCCCTAGATTTAATCAATATTCAAAATACATTCTGAATCATGACTTATAAGTGTGAGGGAGAGGAATTCTACAGTAAAAATACCAAAGGAACACAAATCAGAAATGCCTATGAAAGTCTAACTTTCAATAAAGTTAGTATAGAATTTTAGATCTATTAGAGAAAGCCTGCTCCATGCAAAACCTGAGTAGTTCTTTAAGTTTTGATAACTCTAGTTAAAGGCAGAGCATTAGAATAATTACCACAGACTGCTTTTGGTGTTTTCTTTCCTACCTGTTAACCAGGTGCAAACCAGTCCCCACTCAGGACATAGGTTAAATACATGAGCTACTTACTACTCAGGGGGTGTGATCTACCAAAGGCCAAACAAGAAAGCCCACTGCTCTTGACCCTGTCTTACAAATCACATTTTTCATGAGCAGTTCATATGACAGTATATGGGCTGCTGAATAAGTTAAGAGCACACAGAAATAAGTGTAAGTAAGTATGCTACACTGAATGCACCTCTTCACAGGTAATTATGTCTTAAGTCAACATGACCATTACCATACCCCGGCTTCAGCTAGTTGCTGAGAGAATATGCCCTAAATCAGTGACTCTGGGGAGTTCCCATGACCATGAATCAGTTTCTATAACAAGTGGGATTACGGCTGGCATGTACTCAGAAGCACACTGCTCCAGAAGGAAAACACACTGGAGACACTAAGATTCTGAACTAGGGACTGGGAGAAGTGGGTCAGTGGTTAAGAGCATGAACTGACAATAGTGGTTCTCAACCTCCTCAATGCTGCGTGCGACCCTTTAAAGCAGTTCATGATGTACGGACCCCTGCACCCGTAAAATTATTTCTTTGCTACTCCATAACATAATTTTGCTACTGTCATGAATGGTAACATAGTATCTGTATTTTCCATGGTCTTAGGTGGCCCCTGTGAAAGGGTCATTCCACCTCCAAAAGGGTCAAGACCCACAGGTTGAGAACCCACTGGCTAGAAGAAATGAGTTTGGTTTCTGTATCAAGGAATTCACAACTGCCCAAATCCAAATCCAGGGAATCCAATACTCTCTTCTCCTCCAGAGGTACTTCCAGTCAAATCGCACCCGCACAGTGACACACACACACACACACACACACACACACACACACACACAGTTTAAAATCTGTCCTGAATATCCAAGTGCTCACTGGCATAGGGGAAAGCTATTCATAATAAACTAACCCCATAACCTGATCAATTTAAATGTCAAAAACAAAATTATCTTCCACAGGGTTTAATACACATCAACTTCCCACCACTAGAGCTGCTATAAATTGAGAGATTATACTTACCTTTTTCAGTTTGGAAAACAATGCTAACAATGATTCCACTTGTGGTATTTAAGTCACCAAGATGACAAATCTGTGCCCTTCCATGTTTCTGTCACAAACTGATTCTGTATGAAGATGCATATCTCTGACAATTTTATTGCTTACTGTGGTGTGGCCATACTTCTTTGTATACTGAAATGCATAGTCAGTTTTGCCACAATGCCATTTCAACAATTTATTATTAACTTATTCCAATATGGCTGGCACACTGGGCTGGGGCTATAGTTTGGAGGCAGAGTGTCTGCCTAGCATATACTCAACACTTGGAGGCGTATGATTCCTGATTTACTGATGTGCTATTTCATAAATCACTGGGAAACATAAGGTGAATGCAGATATAAGTACTCAGCTGAACAGCTACTTAGAAATTCTCAAAGCATGTACACGCACATCACAGATCAAAGAGCTACATTCCATGCGTACACCAGACAACTTCACATCCCATCTCATTTACATTTCCTTTCAAAAACTTCACAGAAACTCAATACACTGTGACTCCTTCCAATGCTCATGTCCACAAGCAACTAACAAACCGACAGAGTACTGTTCCGTGTCAAACAATGCTGCTTCCAAGTGCCCATTGCCTTAGATGTTACTGTAAAGCTCACAGTTCTGTGGCCCTAACCGATTTTTCATAAAAGTCCTGTTTTTATTCAATTTAACATAGCAAAGCGAGTTTTGGGGAAAGCACATGGAATGCCTTTTGACTCTATATACCACCAGAGAAATGTGCTTACTTTCTTGACATACAGCATGTTTGTATTTCTTTCTTTCTTCCTCTTTCTTTCTTTCTTTCTTTCTTTCTTTTTAACAAATCTGTATTGTACAAAGAATATCTTGTGTACTGTATGGATGCATCACCTGTATATAATTATATATATATATATATATATGTGTGTGTGTGTGTGTGTGTGTGTGTATATATATCTCCATCCATCCCTATGGCTTAGGCAGAAAATAGAAGTGGGACATTCTGGGGAGAGAGAAAGGATTCTGGGATAGAGCTAGGCAGAAGATCCGCCCAAGAAGATGTAACAAGACGGATTCATGGTGCTTGAGCACAGGTAACCAGACACATGGCAAAATGTAGGTTGGAATAAATGGGATATTTTAAGTTATATCTGTCAAAGAAGAGCCTAGCTATATGGCCAAGGTATTTGTAAATGTATTTTGAGTCTGAGTCTTATTTTTGGGAGCATGGGGCTGGGAAGCAGAACCAGGCCTAACTTCAACACTGTATTTTTCCCTTTATAAATATTTTTGGGCCAGGTAGTGGTGGTGCATGCCTTTAATCCTGGCACTCAGGAGGCAGAGGCAGGAGGATTTCTGGGTTCAAGGCCAGACTGGTCTACAGAGTGAGTTCCAGGACATCCAGGGCTACACAGAGAAACCCTGACTTGAAACACCCCCCCCCCAAAAAAAAGAATATTTTTGGTATCCTATCTAAATACTAAAGTTCTAACATTCGTTTTCCTATCTCCTGGAAACACTTTAGTTTTATGTTTTACACCTAGGTCTATTTTTGTGGAGAACTTGCCTGTAATAATCAACATTATGTGCCATAAAGTCAGTTCTGTCTATTAATATAGTTATCTTTTGGTTTCATGGTGTATCTTTCTCCCTTTTATTTTTAATCTTTCAGAGTTTCAGAGATGAGTTTTTGCACACTATATATGTCTGTGTATATATCTTATAGACTCTGTGTGTGTGAACAAGTATATTTGTGAAATAATATATGTGTGTGTGTATGTGTGTGTGTGTATGTATATATATATATATATATATATGTAAAAATCATGCATGCACTAGAATTCTAATAGCGCTCTGACCATTCCACTTTGAAACAAAGGTGGAGATTAAAGGTGTGTACCACTATGGCCTGGCTACCCAAACTCCTTTTAAATTTTATTTTTATTGTTTTTAAATGTTATGTGTATGTGGTGGGGGGTATTTGCAAGCAGATATAGGTACTGAGACCAGAAGAGGGAACTGGTTACAGGTGGTTGTGGGTAATCTAGCCTGAGTCCTGAGAACCAAATTCAGTATTTCCAAGTCTTTGAATGGTTTTCATCAGTGTTTTAATGATACAGAATGATTAATTTTGACTGACATTACATACAGGTCTGTTGTTTTTTCCTCTAAGCAACACATCAGGTAAGCCCAAAAGGCACGCTGCATCTCTGCTGTGCTTTTGTTTTTGAAATTATTCATCACATCCAGCATTTGAGTATTCCCTGTTGGATAACATTATCTACCTCCATCTACAATCTGAGTGTAGCTATGATAACTGCTCTCTTAGAAATTTCTTTTCTCCCTTTTAGCTTTTCATCTGTGTCTTACTTCACTGAAAGCCAGACATGTATAGAGTAGTGGAAACAAATGTGAGTAATTTTGTGACCAGATGAATATCCCTTTGCTTTGTGAGGCCAAGTACAGAGGTTAGAGTAACCCTGTTAGGAGTTGAGCTGGGTTTATGTTCTCGCAACAGTTAACTGCAGGGCACCACTGGCTTCATTCCTTTGCAAAATAATGTGTATGGTGGAAAGAGGTGATTTAACTAGAGAAATGTCTGTCTGACCCTTGTGTTGTGCTATGTGTGACCTTGTGCTTTTGGGGATACAGTCTCTGTTCTAAGCATTATATTCTTACTTCTCCATATTCCACTAAGCTCAATACATTTTATTATCAAAAGTGCTGGTAATATGGCTCCCACACATACATTAAACCTTGTTATTCCCAAGGAGAAAGAATTAGAGCAATTTCTCAACCTTCTTAAAAGCTCTGCTACTGTTCCCCTCCATCAGGTCTCAATGACACACTCTCAGTAAGACTTTTTCCCATCTTTCCTAGGAGCGTACCCAGTGAAGTTTGTATGTAAACAGCTTCTAAGTTGGCACTTTGATCCATTTTCAACTGTTCTAGCTGAACTCTTAAACCACATCCAAAAGCCCTCCTCTGGTTTTACCCCTCCCTCAGGCCTGAGCTGAGTTAGTGGTTCTTGTGTTCTCAGTCTTCTAAGCTGTCTCTGAAGTGATCAACTTGGTTAGTCTAGGTTTTTGTTTCCAAACCCCTAAGCCCGCACTGTAAAGATTAGAGCAAAGCTTCTGGTCTTAGAATCAAAGCTAAATGGTATAAATGATTTCAGAATACCCAAGAGCATGTTAACAATTATTTTATATAAAAAAGCTGAGGAGAAGATTTTGAATGGTCTCCCAATGAGCCTAACAACCTGAGTTCAATCCTCCAGTCCCACATGATGGAGACACCCATCACAGCTCACTCCCTGAGTTCAATCCTCCAGTCCCACATGACAGAGACACCCATCACAGTTCACTCCCTGAGTTCAATCCTCCAGTCCCACATGACGGAGACACCCACCACAGCTCACTCCCTGAGTTCAATCCTCCAGTCCCACATGATGGAGACACCCATCACAGCTCACTCCCTGAGTTCAATCCTCCAGTCCCACATGACGGAGACACCCATCACAGTTCACTCCCTGAGTTCAATCCTCCAGTCCCACATGACGGAGACACCCATCACAGCTCACTCCCTGAGTTCAATCCTCCAGTCCCACATGATGGAGACACCCATCACAGCTCACTCCCTGGGTTCAATCCTCCAGTTTCACACAATGAAGAACACACTACACTTCTGCAAGCTGTCCTCTGACCCTCCCACATGCTACATGGTACATGCTACATGGTACATGCTACATGGTACATGCTACATGGTACATG